>JAAAKL020002855.1:0-24677 GCA_010016065.2 Carybdea cf. marsupialis auct. non (Linnaeus, 1758) | reverse complement strand
TGAAGTTGTGCGGTGTAGATAACTCAATTACAGCTTAGCTTGTTAGTTCTTTGATGGGAAATAAGTGTTTCTCGTCAAAATATATCTAATTAAATTGATCATAACTCAATCATTATATCACACAAATCTTGGTGAGTGCAATGGAAGTCAGATGAAAGAGAGGCGCACAGAATATATGTTGCAGCATCGTTAACATCCCGGATCCCTAACCTGTATGAGGAAGGTATAACTGCAATCTGGGGCCTCGAAATGTTACCTTCCACCATACGGAAGAATATTCCTTCGTATATTGTAAATCACAGACAGAAATTGTAATGTTTTTTGGTGTGGGGAATTACTATGGGGATGCATCCCAGCTTTTAAGGATGGCAATTCAAACAAAGAATATTTAATCACCAAAGGCAAAAGTAAAGAAAGTGGAGGTTTAACATGTAAAGGGTGCAGTGAAAACGGGAGGGAAACTTTTTGTATTGAAAAGGAAGTGTACATGTCAGAAGATGGCCATTTTCCCAATATTCGGTTTAAAGCTAAAATCTGTTGCGAACATTGTCCTAGCTTTTACCCTATCAAAATGAACACCAACTTATTTCTGAAACTGAAGAGGGATGTTGTCCATTTCACACTCTCTCCGTTAGGATGGGCCGTAATTTAACACCTGAATAAATATTAGTTTCAAATGGTATTAGAGTAGAAGAAAAGAAGAAGAGGTTGTCAACACAAGAAATGGCGCGACAACGTCTACAAATGGACAGGACCCACCCCAGAACAGACCCTAAGATCAACAGAGGACAGGTGCGGAGAGAAGTTATTCGTCAGAGTACAGCAGCGCCCTAACGACCTTCAAAAACAGCTAGGAGATAGAGAAGAAGAAGAAGGAGAAGAATAGGATATGAACATACTGGAGAAAATATAAACACGTATCCGACTTAACAGAAGAAAAGAAATACTTTTGAGTCGCGCAACGCACGCTTGCTAGATTAAGCAAACGCTTGGGACTACTTTAAGTATATAATGAGCAAGCAAGAGTGGAATTTCGCTAGAACAAGGGTGCTAGGTCAGATTAACAGAATTTTCTTCATAATCCCTCTGGTAAGATATTGAATACCTTAGATGTAGGGGGCTGGAGAAGATTTCAAAACAAAAATATACTGGGCTTAGAAAATAGATGAACAGAAAAAATTCAATGCTTCTTACTGCCCATGCTGTTTAGTGCCTATAGTATATGGCGAAAGTAAGGAAAGATGCAGTGGATATGTTAAAGTTATTAAAGTGGAAGAAAAACGTCTAAGCGCAGATACGCAGAAGACAAGGACATGGTTTGCATTATGGTAGAAAGATTGCCAAAGAGAAGTGTGAATAAATGAAATGCAGAAAAACGTTAAAGAATCAAAGAAAACTTTCTCCAAAAAAAAGACAGACGTAGCAATAAGTCGTCGAATATTAGGGATTTCTAAACTTCTAATTCTTAAATTATGTCTCAGAGTAAGCAGTAAGACTTCAGATGATTGGAATGATGTTGACTTGGAACAGAAACTTCTATTATAACACAAGAACAACGATTTTCAGAGAGAGAACTTTTCTTTTTTGAGAGATGATATCAAAAAAAGTAAATACAAGATCTTGGAATAAGGAGTAAAGCATTACATCGGTCGGAATACATGTGGATCTAGAGAGGGTAGTTGGTTCATGAGAAACATCAATTCTTAAAATAACAATTTTACAGATCTTACTGGTGTTTTATTATTCGATGCAATACAAAGCAGTTGCTTAGTTCACATTAACGTGTGACAGCCTGAAAATCTATGCTAGTAAAGAAAGGTTTCTATACAGTTGTGTATGTATGTGTGTATCGATTAAATCAGCATCCGTACGCCTTACTAGACGACGGGTCGTCTCGCCTGTTGTGGACATGTAGGGTTGCATAGTCTACTATGACTGAACAGGCCGATGCGTGAATGATAGTCCCTTCCACATCCCTGACAGATAAAGGTAGAACATTCCTGGGCTGCTGTAGCGAGTTTCCTCAGTCTCCGCTTCTCTGCTGCTTTCTCAGGTTTTGATGTCTCATATTACAAGACCCCTCTCCTTACAGTACATCTCCAGGCTGCTCTGTCCTCAGACAGATCTTTCCATTCATTTACTGAAATATTGCAGGCCTTCATGTCCCTTTTGCACATAACCTTAAATCTTAAATGCGGGCGTCCCCTGGCTCTTGTACCTTCTACTAGTTCGTCATACAGAACATCTTTGGGCATTCATTGCGGTCGTCAAGTCTTGTCACATGACCAAGCCATCGTAGACGACGCTGGGACAGTATTGCAAATAAACTGGGGACCTCGGCTCTTTGGATGATTTCTGTAGTTTGTCGCTTTGTCTTTCCAGGAGATTCCCAGGAGACACCACAAACATCGAAGAAACTATTTAGCCATGACACCTGGTGAGCATATGTTGTCCATCACCCACTGCTGAATAGAGGTGTGCAACATGTCTAATATTCTTAGACCTTGGTATTTATGGTGAGCATTCTATTGTACAACAGAACCGCCAATGATGATGATCGACGGTACAAATCTCGAGGTGGAAAATGCCTTTACGTATCTAAGTTCCACGATGGCTAACAATCTCTGGACGTGGAAATCAGAAACAGAATAGTCAAGGCTTCTTCAACAATGTCCAGATTTATGTGTGATTATTTTCTGCGACAACTTCCTACATGTTTTATGCATCTGCAAAAACGTTTGATGGAGAGAATTTTTAACGGACTTATTGATTCAGAAATTTGATTCCCGCATGACAGAGCCAAGGTAATACTCAGGCAGCCTAAGAATCTGGTCAACCCTGAAGGTCTTTATTAAGTGGCATTATGAAGGTGAAACGTCTCTTGTTTTCTGCCCATAGGTACGTCTGTGGCATCTACTTTCTCCACTCAGTCCTGTCTTCTGCCCTTCTCTTCAGTTCTCGGTAGCTTCCTTTCTTTAACGTCTCCAATGTTCCCATTTTTTTATGTCTCTAAGTCTATCTCCTTTAATTACTTTCTTAAGCAATTCTTCTCCTCTTAGAACATGTCCAATCCAGTTTTTCTTTCTTCTTGTAATGGTAGCAACTAGTTCTCTTCTTTTACCAACCATATTCAATCCCTCTTTATTTGTTTTCTTAACACTCCAGTTGATCATCTTCCGTCTCCACGTCCATGTTTCAAATGGTTTTAATCTTTTAATATCTTTCTTCCTCAATGTCCAGGTTTCTGCCCCGTAGAGCACCACAGTCCATATCAGTGTCTTAACTGGCCTATTTTTAAATCCGATTTTCAATACCTCTACTAATTCATAATAATAGGAAAAAGTACATTTTAACTTTGAAAGTGACTGAAAGGGTAACTGAAAGAGATTTATCCCAGTTGAAATGTACTAAAGTTGTCAAAACAAAACTAGAAATTTGTTCTACCCTGAGGCTCAATAAAAATTGAAATGCACTGTTGCTAATGCTGTTAAACGTTACCGTAAGTAGCCTAAAACTTTTCAGCGGTAGTCAGTCAGGTGAAAGTGAAATTGCATAATAAAGAAAATAAACACATAGGAACGACTATAAAATTTTCAAATGACTAAAATATTTGTTATTGTTTTCTAATCTAAACCTTCAATTCTTATTGACAATGTGAGTTAATCAGTTTATAAAATCAACTTTCTAAAACTGTGTCGCAGCAGAGTGGACTATCTATTTATGAAACGGATCATGGACGCTTAAATACTTCAAACCAACATTTAAGCGTACCATTTTAAATGGATCTGCAATGTAACATTTGAGGGAAAGGAGAATCATACAGGTCCGTCACTGTTCTCAATGATCTTCCAATATTAATAAAGATTGCATTATTACTCATAAAGACATTTTAGTAAACGATTTGTTAAGCACTAGGACTAGTGGACATCCGCTTTCTGAACCTTTTCATCATTGTAGCCATTACTTTGCAGGAAAGCAATTGTTCGCTTGGCCACGATTGCACTAACTGCACTATAGCTTAACCAAGGTATATGACATTTAAACGTCACCTACAATTTGTGGCTTGCAGAATGTATCACTGATGCATCACCAAAGACGCTCTTAAAACTATCTGTATGGATGTACCATTCGGAAACAACACAAACCTATATTGCCAAACAAAAAGAATGGATTGCCCACGCGAGGTAATCAAGTGCATTTCGTGTCGATTGTTTGTCGCAGTTTCGTGTGGTGTGACACCTCTTCACCTGTTCTCTCCAGCCAATCAACGAAGTCACTGCCGCACTCGAGAACTGCTGCAGATGAGGCAGAGATAGAAGTATGAGAGCAATGCAACACACGCAGATGGGTTTCCTCAAGGGAAGAAGAAATTTAATAAATCATGATAACAAATTATAGGTAAAGAAAGTAAATGAAATCGCAGACAAAACAAAACATTTTGAATTATTAGGCATTGTCAACCAAGTGTATTTCTCACAACCTTTTTCATAGGAATAAAAAGCCCATAAAAAAATCAAAGAGTCAATTTAAGAGTAGGTCTGTGGTAAGGACGTCAACTCACTAGTTACCACAATGTGAAATCAAGCAAATATGCCAGTTTCCTTTTTTTCAATTTGTGTACGATTTTAACTTATACTGAAAATAACACTTTGCAACGATTGGCTTATCGTCTTGGGTAATATGATGTCACTTTGCTCTTCGCAAGTAATGAGGACCCTTTTATATCTCTTACTTTTGGTTACTGCCGATGCCAATGCCAATGGTCACGTGCAGACTTAATTGCCCCCCTCAACTCACCAGTTTTTCATCACCTCCGCTTCACTGTTATGACCCACAGGGGGCCATAGGGCTTGAGGTTCGAAACATCTGCTCTAGTTATATCATTGGGCTTCGTTCTTAACTCATGGCAAAGCGCCCTCAATAATATTGACAATCAGATTAACGCATGGGTTAACGTGTTATAGGCCTACAGGCCACTACAAGATGTCAAATGCAAAAATTATTGAGGTGCAGATATGTAAAGAAATGATTGGAAAATGCTTCATCCTTGTGTTACGCCAATCAGGTCATTATGACTCATACCTATTGTATTCAGGCTTAGAACGGCAAGTACCTGAAATTTTAGAAGAGATCGTTTTTGTTGTGAAAGAATGTGGAACTACTTTTTTGAGTGCTTCTGGGGTGTAGTTTATTCTTGAAATCAGCGAAGCTGGAGACGTTCCTCAAACAAGAAACAGTATGTCTTAAAATTGTAATGTTATTAGTACAGTTTGCGTTAGGGGAGTTAGGCGAAGCAGAACAAACTCGGAAATAGGAGAAAAAAGGTTTTCAAATGAAAGTTCACAGTAACGCTTTATCACGTTTAGTGTTCCTGATCCATCGTGGACATAGCTTTTATGCCGCTGATATTCTGCATGAATGTAGCAGGTGTCAATAAGTGGGGTTTTTATCCGTCAATAGGTTGCTGTGTCCCTTTCACATCCACAGATGTTTGATGCCAAAACCTGTGCAAACCTCATCTGAATAAAACTTCGTGGAAGCCATGACAACACTCAAGATAAATGGTTGCCGATTTGCTGACAAATGACAAGTTCTAACGATTTTTGTAGAACGTTTCACAATTAAAACCTATACTTTGCTTTATTTTTTAAGCAAACACAAAATCGACAGCTGATGGTAAAAGGGGCCTTAGTTGATTTCTTTTACAGGCTCCATTATTGTTTAGTTGCTACATGTTGTATGTAGGTGGGAAAACCGAATTCCATTTACAGTATCTAGGAGCAGATACGGTTTGAGGTTATCGTTGTTTCAATCCTTAACACGCATGCCTTTTTAACTCCGCTTTCCACAATTTAAAAGAAATGAAGTTCGTTTTCCTCTTCAGTTACTAGCAGAATAGAAAATAGTATGGTCTAGTTAAAATGCTTGGGTCTCTGTTTTCATTTTTTAGTTTTTACGATTGAATATTTGTACATGCTACTAGACGACCGTTTGGTTGCCATTCGTTAACTCTGTGCCAGAAAGTGGCACATGTTCCCTTTTGCAATTTGTTTAGTTTCCTCTCTGTATTCTCTTCTTTGAGTTGTTTCCGTTTTGGAGTCTATCTTGTATTTCTTGCTTGGTAAAATCACCTTGGACTTGACTACCGTTTACCAGTTTCTTCCTTTTGGTTTTTTTGGGTTTTTTAAACGAAATTTCCGTTGCTTTGTTTGTAAAAAATTGCTTACACAAAAGAGTGTATTCGCCAAAAGTATCCTACAATTCACAAGATTCTATTACATACAATATGGTTTGTACTAGAAGTGCCTTAGGGCATCATTAGGAAGTGGCTCAGTATGGAGTAAGACGCAACTTCTTTATGTTATAAGATATATTGTACAGTCCTGTCCCAGGGCCTGGAGCCCAATAAGAAAATGAGACTTAATCACTGATCGCTGAAAAAGACTGGATCGAGCTTCATATTGTTTTCAACATTGAAACAGTGTAGTCACGAGTACTGGCCACCATTAGTTTAAACAGAACGGGGAAGGTCCATCATGTCACGTAAGATTGTTTGTAAGCTTTGTGTGATGGAAACTGTATTGGCGTCCAGCGACTGACCTCACTTTGAGACAGGAGATGCTCGATTCAGTGTTTTTTAGAGATCAGTGGACTTTCTGGACAAAACCCATTCCATTTGATAGAATAGAGAAGTATAGTGCAAGAAAATGTTTGGTACCCATTCTCATAAGTTACCCACCCTGATTGGAACTGCGTTTCTAAATGGCTTTTTTTCATCAACCATATGATTCCCCTCCCCCAAAAGATTTTACATAAACGTAGCCATATAATACAACATAGAATATAGGAATGCAAGTTTCATGGAGAACATCTTTCACTAAAGAAGTATGGATTATAAGTTGCATGTTCGATTTTATATCAACTTATTTCTTTAGAATCTCAAATAAGTCAGCTCCGATATGCATTTTATGCTTAAAAAAAAGCAATAACCCGGATTCTCTCTGTAATTCTCCCTAAAAGACCTTTGGAAGAGCTTTTTAAATAGAACCAGGCATGGAAGTGCTATGCATCTTCGTGTCATGAGCACTAGACAAAAAGAACTATATCAATATTTGCATAATCCTTAGCGGCCACAGATCTATCTACATTATCTATCCATCAGCATCAGATATTTGCATCAACCAGTGCATCCACAATGTACAATGCATTAAGGTGGAGAACTGTTTGACTACAACTAAAAATCCCTCAAACTCAATCCATCCAGGCTGCAGTGGATTGCTTGCAAAGTTATCGAAATAGTACCATACTCCATGTGACCATCATGAATTACAAAGGGTGACGGTGGTAAAACTCAAATCTCAGTTCGACAAATACTTTTGAACCACCTTTAACTTTTACACGATATTCCTCCACCTTTCGCGATGCAACATAAGTAAGGAGAGATTGCTCATCAAAGTCGCTACATTACTTTTCTAGATCGTATTTTAGTTCAGAGCTCTTTCTACGTATTTCACAAGTAACATCTAAGCTTGTGAGAATGCAATCCTTTATCACAAATGAAAGTTTTGCTAAAGGAAGTATACATTTATCACGATAAAAATTTAATAGAATTAATTCTAGTGCCACGCAGGATGCATAATTCAGTCGACTGTAAAAAAAACTCAGCCGTATAATAAGGAAGACGAGTCTTGTTCCTACAACATACAATTACAGCTCCTGTGTAATCTTTATATCTAGGCTACATGATATGAGAAATAATACTAATTCCTGCTTCCTCCAATGCAGAATTAGGAGAGGAGTCAACTACTGTGGACACCAATGAAATTTTTATGCACACTTGCAGCGCGTAAATATTGTTCACTTCTCCCCTTAGAACCATATCAATGTTATTGCACTTAACCATCTCAAGAATTTTGGCTATAGATGATCCAGAGCGAAAGCGAATCTTTATGATAAACATGCGTGCCCAGTAAGTAGAGCGAATAGAAAACATGACTATAGACAATGTATAAACAACTTTTTTAGATCTGAGATTTCGATGTGATACACACCATCTTCAGAGAATAAGTAACATAAACTTGACAAATAGGAGATTTTTAACCAGGCGATTTGACACAGGGTTCAGCTGTTATTCAAATACCTTGGCAGACGGAGTTAAGTTCAAGAGAAGAAACTGATGGCCGTGATCTTAGTCAACAGCTGAGGACTACTCATGAAAATTGATTGTAGGGTGTACTGTTCTTCGGTGGTACTGTTAAGCATAAGCTACAAAGCTTTCAGTAATGAGTAAGCTAAAGACGGCACATGATTTAGCAGTATGTGACACATGTGCACTGCAATTCATGAACTCAGACAACAAAGAAAAAGGGTCCCAAAGGAACTATCTCAGCAACATTATTAGCCATCTCAGACACATACGTCCCATGTCTCTGCAGTTTCCCTTTGTATGACTTTTGATGAGTGATTCACGTCAAAGGAGACTAATGAGTGGTAAAGCACTACTTGTGTTTACATTCTACGTAGTGGTCCTATGCAACTTTCAATTGCTGGTAAGCTCAAAGAATTGAAGTGCCTTTCAAAGTAAGTTAAGCAAGCTATTGAAGGTTAAACTTTCAAAACATTATCGATTAATCAATGTCATGAAATTGACTAGAAGGATAGTTTTAAGAGAAGACTCTTTTTCTAATGTCATATTACCCCGTGGTTTTAAAGAAGCTGTTCGGTTTTGTCGGATATTCAGCATCAAGAGAGGACAAAGTTCCAAAAAGGTTATACCCAAGGATTTCAAAGAACGAAATTTAAATGCTGCCTCGTGATCTCAGAGTCTTTTTGTACTGTCGTCAATTCTTCAAATTTTAGCATCACCGCTTTGCTTCTTCTACTTTAGTAAATTAACAGCATCAACGCTTGGAAATTTGGCATGCATTATTGTTTCTTACAGCATCCTTCCCTCTCCAGAAAACCAGGTTTTTGAAACTGGCAACAGTGTGCTAAAGCACTGCAGCATATCCTTCGAGATTTTCCTTACTGCAGCATCAGTAACTATTGTAATGTGAAGAAATAATGCAGTTTGACTAACCCTCTGCTATGACTTTCCTCGAGGGCTAAGTTACTCAATAACTTTCTGAAGCTGTTCGTTGAAAACAGAGATGTATGACCCTTGATGATATACGTGCTTCATGCTGATAGAGGTTTCATCAGGTTTCAAAATCTATTTGATATGGCCACAATTTCGTAATAAACAATTTCCCACTCGTTCACCTGTTTGACTTGCGTACAATTCCTTTTCTTTGCTCTAATGTCGCTGTTCATTGTTATGTTTAAAGCGATACCATTGAAAGCACCCGAATTTGCCTTAACAGCTTATTTTCCCTACACGAATTCTTGATAGATCAATAGATTCTCGGCTGGTTATTTGTGAATAATTTCCTAGTAAGTAATGCACATCGTATATAATATATAGTAGAGACCATGGCCTCCCTTAAAGATTGCTAGCATCTTTTGTACAAGTGATGAATGCCCCTGCTCCAAACTAGTAAGCGAGTTGTAGTGTATCTAGGGGGCATTGGCCCATGCTCTCCCCCATACTGACGAATAAGAAAAATTAGATTTTCCATAGTTGGATATTTTCAGGATTGCAAGATGTAATAATTTGTGAGAAAATAGACTAACTAGATGTTATCAGCAATAAAATGTTCGATATTCTGCGGGAATACCCCTTATACCGTAAAGCCCCTCCCCCCTTCCCCTATGAATGTCCTGTGTAAGCTACAGTGAGGGGAACTACAAGATCCTTGAGAAATCTCCAAATTACCAGTAAATTTTCTTACAGGATCAATAAATGTTTCATCTACATAATGTACCGAAAAATTTAATAACTTGCTCTACTACCATCTACAGTGATGGTCTCCACAAGCACATTACTAATTCCAGGTTTTTTTAAAAGTTTCGCGAGACCATGTTGAACAGCAATAGAGCTAAGTTACCTACCATTGGTGAAAGGTTTTTTGTTGTTCCAAACGATTCTCAAAATAATAAAATAAATATATAACATGTAAATAACATCTGAATATTGGCTAAAACCATACAAACCAGATCAGCTGTAACACAGATGTAATCCAGGCAATATGAAACTGACACTTCACTAAAACTAAAGTAGAACTTCGGCTGGAATGCACCATCTATTATTAATCATCTCGTTATAATAGACAATTTTCTGACATAATCATTTTGGAAGCATGGATAGACAAGCGATTTTCTTGCGCTTGATCGATGGGATCTGGTTTCCTTGAAAAATGCGTTCAGCGCAGAATTTACTTAAATGATTTTATATTTTTGTTAAGCAGAGGAAGGAAGCAAACGCATCCACAAGTTAAAATTTCACTTGTAAGGGTGACCAGCATATGACAGAGGGTATCAGCATTAGCTGGGTAAGGAAAAAGAAGACGAGGCATAATCTGTCTTCCATACCTCATCATAGTCTGTCTCAGGACATGGGATTCTCTATTACTCTCATCTCCTATGCTTTGCAGCTGATTATGGTAACACTTTTGCCGGAGGAAGGGATTTGTATACCGTAAATTACCGATTGAGAGTTCAGGAAGCAATGAGGTGCCCATATCGCCCAATCTGGGAGTAAATTTTCTAACCAGCACCCTTATCCGAAAATTGGAAAGGTGTAAAAGGCTTTATTAAAACCCACTCTCAAAAGGCCTGGACACCAAAGACATGGATGCAGCAGCTAAAGAATTTATGCTTTTAAACAAGGATATATTGATTGATTGACTGATTAATTGATTAATTGATCGCTGGATTAATCGATTAGAACATCATGTTTCAATCTATTCATAGACACCTGGCACATTTTCAAAGAAATTTCTTTTTTGCAACAAGTGCTCAGCTCCGAATAAACACACACCCTAAAATATCTGGGAATTTAGTAAGCAATAATGCTCTTAATTGGTAATTGAAAAATTTAGAAACTAGACCGAGTGAAAAGAATGCAACACCTCCTGTCCATTTGCTTCAATATCACGCCTGAACCGCATGACGATACATGACATTATTCGAACCTTTGAATTATATTCGAAATTTTGAAGGTTTGGAGATGCCTAAAAGAAAACCAACGTGTAATCGGGGGAATTCGAGGTCGAGACTCCCGGTTTAGCAACGTATTACTCTACCAACTGAGTCATGATTACTCTGGTGGTAACATTGTTTCCCCTAAACATCACAATAGCCTCTAATCTTTACACTTGGACATCGATATACAACCCTACGCCAGTGTGAGAGATTGTCCTCTCTCCACCACGTAACTGAAACCACGAAACAACACAGACACTTGACCAGCATAGATAAGTAACAGCCACAATGGATATCACATAACGATTTTTATCCATATTCAGTTCTCTCTGTTTAAAATATCAGAGACCTTGATCCCTTAAACTTAACTTTTGTCTGGGCTGTACATTTGTCCAGTACTCTGCACTTTGAACCTGTATAGTACAATCCCAGAGCTGCATGTTAAATACTATAAATTTGGACGTTTTCTGAGGATAAGTATCTTTTGGCAGAAGTTTGGCATAGGGAGAAAATAATATAAAACCAAAATTTTATTAGATAATATAAAATAACTCTGAAAAGGTACAAATTTACATTAGCAGAGCCAAAGTATTATCACCTTCATTGCTATGATTTTTTACGTTCCTAATAATGATTTAAATCTTCCACTTCTTAAAGCCAATACCAAAACAGCTTAGACTAAAGATCTCCATTCCACTAGTTTCCAGTTATATTAATTTTTAGATAATACCTCTACCCATAATTCCTAGCAAAGAGCAAAATTCTAAGAGCAACAAATAGATGGAAGCTGTAACATGGTGTTATTAGGCACAACTGGCCTGAAGGACACAAAATGCAGTTGGGTAAAGTAGCAAAAGAGGCTTTTGAATAATCGTGAGTAGCATGGCTTATGGTATGAAATCAGTGCCGTAACCACGAAATAATTATTGGGGGGGGGGGGCTAAACCGGGCTTTCCATTTCCCATGGGCGTGGCAGAGAAAGGACGATTTGCCTATGCAATGCTTTAAAATTTCCTTGTATTTAAGATTTGGATAACATAGTAGGCTTCTCAATATATCAAACAGAACATATTCTTACCCTCTAAGACAACTGACGGTACGTAAACTCTGTGAACATTCTTTCAATCACCTTGAAAAGTATTGGGGGGGGGCTATAGCCTCCCTAGCCCCCCCAGTGGTTACGGCACTGGAAATACAGGTCCACTCTCTAGATAGGAGAAGTTATTTACCTTAAGGGGGAAACGTTATCCACCACAATCATGTTTTAAACACAAAAGGGTTATAACTTTTTTCTGTTGTAATAATATCGCATTGAATATCCTTACCTTTGCTGTCTTTCTCTTGCTGACGAAACTCAGGCTGCAAATCTGGAACCCTTAGAGCAATCTTTACCAAGGCTAGTAGACCTTTTGG
Organism: Carybdea cf. marsupialis auct. non (Linnaeus, 1758); assembly: GCA_010016065.2. Taxonomy (NCBI): domain Eukaryota; kingdom Metazoa; phylum Cnidaria; class Cubozoa; order Carybdeida; family Carybdeidae; genus Carybdea; species Carybdea cf. marsupialis auct. non (Linnaeus, 1758). The sequence continues at coordinate 12,182 of JAAAKL020002855.1, read as the reverse complement.
AATGTTTTCTTCGGACTGACTTGAAACAGTGTCGCTTATTAAACGACGAAAACCTTTTGTCAGACATTGCTGGCTTGGACACTCACAGGTGTCTTGAGTTTTCCATATTCGTTTCAATAACTCAACGATGCTAGCTAAATCAAATCTTTGAAGCGACTCATTAGAAATGTTCTTTAGCTTACTATAACCGGCAACTAGCTCCTGCCATTGTTTATCCACAACCTCTTTCTCCATGGCCGTCAATGGTGCATGCAAATGTAAGTTTTCAACTTACAATTATTATAAGGACCCGTGCACGTCATTACCCTTGCGTAGAAAACATTAGCAAAGCGTGTTTACATCGTGAATGAAGGAGACACAACTAGCGTGCTTGCAAACCTTTCCTTTAATGATTTAATTGTGGGTTCCCAGAGATCCTGTGCTTTAATGGTTATTTGTAGCAAACTCAGGGACATATTGAGTAATCTAATCCTTGCACGAGGAAACAGTCGTCCATAGGCAGTTAGAAGTCACTAAAAGACAGCTAAAAGATGGTCTGTTCTTTCGTCCTATGTTATTATTGTTACATGTTTGCAGCGCTCAAGTTCAGATGGTCGCCTTTCATCCTCTCCTCCTTGATTGTTTCTTAGTATTTCTATCAAGTTCATCAACAAATTATGGTAGCTAAAATTTGATACTTCACTAGTAAGGAACTTAAAACCTTGGTAAAACAACCACTTGCGATTGACGAAACTAGGATATCAACATTGTAATTCATAAGACGCGGAGGAAATTTACAATTGCCTTTTATTCTCCTCTGCTAGGTCATAAAACAATGGGTTATACAATCAAATCCACTCGTCAAAGGACGAATTATGAATTTGCTTACAGTTGACTCTTAAGTCCACTGGGATTTTGTGATCTCTGGATCTAGCAGGTTTTGAAAATCTTACCCTACAATCGTCAAGGATTGTCTATTGGTTTGTAAAATATTTGTACATATTACATTCTCTCTCTTAGTACCTTTTGTCTTTAATGTAAACACTTTGACATAAAGCAATTTATAGGCTCGCAAGATCAAGATGGCTTAGAGAATCAACTTCTCTACAAAACACGTGGAAGAACCATTTTGGAACTTAGCTGTGAAGGTTTACGGTCATACAATGTTTACTGTTTGAAAAGTCTGTTCGTGCTATCTTATATATGGAGTGTGTTGAAATAGCCATATCTTAAGTAATTCAATGGCAATTGTTCGTCTCTTTACTTCGTGTTTCTTTAACAGACTCATTATGTCCAATTGAAGGAAATGTTAAAGCAACTCTGGGTCAAATGGACAACAAAACACTGCAGGCAAGTATATGTTGCACGCATGGCTCTTGTTTAGTCAGAAGTTAAAACTACATGAAGTAGTATGTATGAAGATGTCTAAAGTAGATATCTGTATTTATGCTATCAGAAGTTCAAGCAGGAATTAGCAGAAAGGGGGCTTTCTGATGACAAACTAGAAGTTTTAATTCTTTAACTACTTCTATTTTAGAAGACAATCAATTATCAATATTGTCCACTTGGACTCGTTGTATTGCTTATATATAGTATAGGACAGGTGATGATAAAGCATCTGCCAGAGTAGCGCCATTGTAAGGCCAATAGTGTGAAGACTTTAAAATATTCAAACACTCGTTCAGGTAAGTTGATGGCATAGATGGTAGGTAGTTATCATGTCGTAAGTCGTTGTAGTAGAGGGATGATAGTATGCTCACACGGGAAAGAATACTCGTCTAAAATCAAATACAGGTGAACTGACTTTGACTGATCTTATTTTAGTTGAATACCTAGATGAAACTAAAATTTAACACTCAATAAAATATATTACAATTGTTGTATTACAACCTTGTAAAGACGCATAGGAGAATGTGTTTGTTCCTACAGTAAGAACTTGCGGCGCAGTTGCAGCACAGGGTGTTATATCCGTATAATAAACTAGTTTAAACTAAGTTACTGCTATGATATTTTCAATAGACCTTACAAACTTAGAAATAGACTAAATGTTATCTGAAATATAGTTTGCTTTCTGGCGCATTGTTCTTTACATTCAGCTTAGGTCTTACGTTGCCACAAACGACTTGATGGAAGCTCTACAGTAAGCATATATGGATGGCCATAGTATTGAAACTGCATTAGTAAAGGTTAGTAATGATAGACTTAGAGCAATCGATGGAATAGAGTGATTTTGCTTTTGTTTTGGGGCCGCTTTTGACACAATTAATCATGATGTAATGTTTGCAAAGCTTCACCAAATGGTCGCTTGTATTAGGACAGTTCTCCGTTGGTTTAAATCATACCTAAGTAACCGATGCTGCAGGGTACCTCTAAAAGTGGCAAAGTCCGATAAGTAACTCCTCAGATACGCACTACCTCAAAGCGGTGTCTTAGGGCCAATTCTCGTCTACCTTACGCTGATGGGTGGCGGTAGATAACGAAGCTAACGTAGAGAGTCTTGGTAGGGTATTTGATACATGATGAAGTAAATGCCACCAAAGCAATTCTGGCATCCACAATGACATGATAGTCAACGGTCACTTGAGCGGACGAACTATCATGAAGGTTCAGGTACCTCAATCCCAGGGACCGCCATCGCAGACGACATACCGGACTATTCTAGTCGAGATAGTCATAATGATCTAACGCCAGAGAAGAATTTACGATATCACATCAGAGGGTGAGATCCGCAGGCCGGAAGATGTATTAAGAGCTATTGCGAAAGAGAGAGAAGATTCTTCTAGTGCGACCAACACAGGTAATGACGGACCAGAGCAAAACCCTTCAACAGGAAGCCCTTTTTCAGATGGCTCAGGGATGGAAGAAGAGAGCTGTCTCTACCGAAAGGAAAGAATATCACTACTTGGAATGTCAGAGGGATTACGACAGGGAAACTTGAGTTAATGACGTCAGAATAGAGGAGGTGTGCGGGGAGCATTCTCAGTATAGTTGAACAATAGTGGACTGGGCAGGGCAGGTTTACAACAGACAGCGGTGACACGGTCGTGTCTGGTGGTGAAGAAGCGGGTAGCAGAAAAGGAGTTGGGTTTGTTGTATCAAGGCAGGGTGGCATCAAGGATTCTTGAGTACAATCCTATTAAAGATAGAATCATAAACATCCGACTGAATGCCTGCCCTGTAAACATGATCACGTTTCAAGTATGTGGGCCAAACGCGGATGCAAGTGTCGAGGAAATGGAGGAATCTTACGGTATCGTCCAGCAAACACTAGATATCCTACCAAGAAGGGACATCATCGTCCTGATGGGAGACTGGAGTGAAAGGTGGTAAAGAGCAGTCTAGCAATGGTCCGAAAGTTTAATACAGTTTAGGACAAAGAAATGGTCGGGGCCAAGACATGGTCGACGTTTGTGCTGCCAACGATCTTGGGATCAGTAATAACATCCAGCATCATTCACGACTACTTTACACTTGGATTAGTCCGGACGAAAAATTACGAAACCAAATTGATTATATCATGATCTTGAGACGGTGGTGGACTGCTTTCAGGAATGTGAGAATTCGCCCCAGCGAAATTGACAACCAGTTTTTAAGTGCAACAGTCAAGATCGTTGTTAGAATTTTTAAATTGTAATTAGGCAATAGACGATTATTGTATTAAGGGTAACATGGACAAACCGTGTTGCTATGGAAGCAACGTGGGGTTTCAGCACAGTAGTAGAATATCTTTTTTTAAAAGTAGCCAAAGATGGAGTTCCGCGTAAAAAATATCAAAAGCGTGACGTCACACTTTGTCACCGCGTAGTTTATATATTGTGAAGACACCTTTTAATTCTTCCTTAAGTATTGTCATGTGTTCAGTAACAATAAAAGTTTGTTACAGTAATTTGTATAAAAATAGTGAAAAGGCATGATCTCTTCAGCATCTAAGAAACAATACTGCAAAATCCGTGTATTACAGCTTCCGTTACCAGTGTAATTTTGGGATAGTGTGGAAGTTTTTCGGTCTGATAGATTTTGTTCAAAATTAACAGAGAAAAAAGGAGGAATTTTACCACCATATACTTTCTAAGTAACGAGATATAATATTTTATGATAAATAGTCTCGATGGCTTTGTTCTGCTGCTTTTAGTAGATTAAGGCACTAAAACAACCAGAAACTACAAAGGTGTCTCATGGTGACAAAGTCAAGTAGCTAAGGAACAGATTCTTAAGAAAAACGTTATTGGGGAACAGAATCATATGACCAGGATAAAGCTATTGCCCAGTTTGATTATGACGGGGATTTTTTACCCTGCGCCCCCTAAACAAATCGGTTCTGCCTAAACTAAATATAGGCACTTGCAACGCCATCACGCAGATTATAGCTACCTATTCAGAACAGTATAGTACAAATTTTCTCCGTAAAGTCGACTGGATTTAGGAGGACGAACTGTCCCAACTTCCAGACCAAGGAGGGTAATTTCTTCTTTTACTATCATTGTCATTTCTTATGGATGGTATGACGTCGTTTGACTGTTACTCGAGTACAGATCATTCTTCAACACCCTTCTATAAGGCTTTTTTTAAAGCTCATATTTGCTATTTGCCAGTCATAAACTGAAAGGATTTATTCAATTAGGAATACCGATTCCATTTCATTATGAATTATAGATTATTGGCACTCATGTGTAGCTATGCAAGGGGTTTTATCCGCTTAGATAGCGAATAGTGAGCCATAATGAGCTATAGGAAAACCCACAACTTAATTCTGAAAGTATTGCACAGTTGTTCGTGATGGAAAAACAGACTTCAAATAAACAATCTTCTTATTTAAGCAATGTGTTTCTATCAATAGCCTAAGATATCTGATCGCATCCTATCTTATCGCATTGATCAAAGAAAAAGGCGTATTTTCAGTTCCTCAAGCGGTCTTAAAGATCACCGTCTGTTGCAGATGTCAAGAATCAAAACAATAATATGAGCAAACGTTTCAAAACATAAGATCTTCAGAGTAGCGGTAGAGCTACTTCATGGTACAATTGTCTTCGGGGTGGGAGATTAATGGTATTAAAATACGAGAAGCTATCCAATTTGGTATGTTTCAAGGTTGCTACTATTGATGATTGAGTCGTCAATTTTAGATTTCTTAAATATAAATTTGGCTTGTAGCTATCTATGTTATTGGCACTAAAATATAGCATTTGCCGGAGAATATTGTGTTTTTTATGTAAATCATTCCCAGTGCGATCCTCTGATGTGCTTCTCGTCCTTTAAGCAACCTGCACTTTCTAAGTTTTCCGAAATTAATGCCAATGTTTTCACTAATTTGAGTGTTGCCTGCTGAAATACCTTGAATCCCAACACTGCTCACTATTGGGTGAGGTATTTCACTTGTTTGAGCTACCGATTTCCATGCTATTTTTTTACTTCTTCAATTCCTACTTTGCATTCATCGTACCAAGTTCGTCCATATCGTTCCTAGTGCTTTGAGGATATTTGTTCCTAGCATCGACTTCATTCACTTTCTATTTCCTTAACCAATTATTCTTATTCCACTGGTCCATAAAGCCTCCTCTGCAACTTGCATTACTACCATCCACATAGGCTTTATGTTCTTCTGTGGTATATTTGTTCTAATGTGTGCAATGAAACAACGTAAGGTTTACAGCAATTTGACGGAAGTTCTTTGACTTCAAGAGTCTGTTTTATTATCTCGCTTGAAAGAGTGAGTATTTGCGTTACAACTAACAACGTTCTTCAACTCCATTATTAATCTTAACTTTATCTCGTTTTACGTACCTACAACTTCATCATAGACCATGGTTAGTAACCAGCACTCGATCAAATTAAAAGTACAATGAAAAGAAATCAGCTGGAATTTTCACGAGTGATGCCTAAAAGTTTGCTTTTGCCTCATGCAAGATGTATATAGGTTTATTATTGCTATACACAAGTATATATGGCACTGTTGTCCACTTTGTTCAAGACCGCCTTACATTTCCTATGTAACTACCACCGTAAAATATAATACATAAGGTTTAGAATGCTACATTGGTATATAAAAGTCATAGCCTATAAAACAATGAGCCTTTCGTTAAACGTTTCGTGTGCGTTAGTTAGGAATTTAACAGTTATCTTTTCCTTAATTGGTAGCCAGTGAGGCTTTCTAAAAGTGAGAGTAATGTGGCCAAACTGTTTTATAGTCGCTTGATGGTTTTCTCTCACAAATCTTAGAGTCGTGATGTAATTAGAATGCTACCTTATGTAGCTGCCATTGACTGAGTGATATATTGGAGGATTTGATTAATGTTTCTGATTTAGTAGAAAGCAGTTTTTATCGATTTATAAACATGGCTTTCCATATTTAATGGTTGTCATGGACGACTCACACTAAGGTTCTTCACGTTCTTTTTCGAAGTAATTATGTTTTATCTTGTGGAAATTTTTAGATTGGCTGATAGGTACCGGAAACGTGAAGCTATCAGCATAAGGTCATTTTTATCATCATCGAGCCTCAAGAAATCTGCTGACATCCGTATCTTCATGTTGTTTATAAAACACTCAATTTTTTCTGACACATCAAAGAGGGCATTCGTAGCTTCTGGGTCGAATGAAAAGTACATTTGAAAGTCATCGGCATAGCAGTGAACATTCTTTGAATGTTTCCTGATGGTAGATTATTATTATTATTATTATTATTATCATTATTATTATTTTCTTAGTATGTTGACTATGTTTGTACTGCTGTTGTACTAGTTCCACTCATATACAATCTTGCTGACCCCGTCGTAGTGGGTGAAAACAGTGAGAATGATATGTACAATGTTGAAGCTGAAGTATCTGTAAAGTTACAGAATAAATATATGGCCTTGAAGTTAAAAAAAAATTAAAAAATATTTTTCTTCAAGTCAGTTACCGCTTTGTGACGCTTGCGGCACACGTGCAGCTTCTGCCAGACTCATCGGTGTCCATTTGCGTATGTCCTCCTGCCATGATTTTGTTTGTCAGTCTCACCCTCTATTACCGTTGACATTGTCGGTGACGACGATTTTCTCCGGCCCATTCTGTCTCATCAAAGCATTATCTTGTTCTTCACCTCTCTCGTTATGTGTTTCTCATAAATGTTGAACAGACAAAGTAACATGATACAGCCTTGTCTTACCCCTCTCTGAAAAGTAGATTATTCTGTGTTGCTGAATGTTGTTCTGACTGCCTACAAACGAGCTAGTAGGTGAACTAAGTGCCAACTACAACTACAACTGATCTCTCCTCCATTGCCACTTTGGGCAAGGCCTTCTATTTTGTGATACCCACATACACTGTAATATCCTCTCGTATTTTCGAGGTTAGATAGTAATTTGTACGTCTCTCTTCTACGAATCAAAATTGAGAGTGATGCCCATTCCCAACACTGAGATATCACCTTTCAAAGTATGAAGACTCTCTAACAAATCCTTATCATTTAATGCTGTTTCCTAACTTAAGGAACCGAGGAATACCAACAGAGTTTTGAGCGGAGATTTTTGAGATTCAAAGGCCTCTAGTTTAAACAACATATACACTACAGGTCTGGTATTTTGGGAAACAGCCTACTCCAAAGTTGTCTTTCGATATCTGGAGTCAAATCGTACTATTTCCAAACCTTTTGATTTTGTGACGTCATTACTGTTACTCCGCATTGTAACGATACCTCTTATACTAATAAACAACTAAAAGCAAGCGACAGTCTACGATGTTTCACTTAATAGATCATGGATCTAATACATCGAAAACACTCGAATTTCATAACTTGTAACCAAAACATAAATTCCTGAACAAAGCAGCAGTTGATAATGAGCGAAACTAATGATAACATGATAGAAAACGGGAGATTTCCTACAGAACGTGATTTCTCCTAATTCAATCATCCCCTATCCTTAGTTCCTTCTGCAAGTTCCTACTACAAGATGTAAAACTTTGTTTCTCGTAGTAGTATATCGTTGTTCGGAAGTATTATACATTTGTAAGGACTGAATGTAGGCATCGGTGTCGTAAAATCTCGAAGGTGAAAATTCGTGGGGAAAATTCGTGGGGAATCGAACCCACGGTCTCCGCGTTGCGCAACACGACGCTTTTCCCCTAAGCTACGGTCCCATACCAACGAGAGAGGGAATTTGGTATGTCTATTGTTTGGATATTTCGTCACTACACATTTAAACAAATTTCCCATAGGTTGGCGGGTAGCACCGACCCCACCGAGCATTATTAAACATTTTGTTGAATAGATGATGCAGAAAATTGGAAGGTTAGCGATTCAAATAATTCCTTTCATGCTATATTCCAATTGATTTTCTGACTTCGTAGCTTGGCGTCTGCAGCAATTTTGTTGATTCTTTTGTGTTGTCAATAATGCAAGATATTTAATAATTACTAGACCGCAATTTATGACTGAACGCAACAAGTTCCCATTTTGTAATTTATTCTTCCATAGGGAACCGCGAGTAAAGAAGGATTGTGTAACCACAGACCAATGAACAAGATTATATATTGGGATAATCCTGTACCCTACTGAACATAATTGCTACCGACGACTACGACCGAAGAATGTTGAGGCTTCAGATAGATGGTTTGCAGTTCCCTTCTATGTAAGAAACGGGTTGGAGTTGTATCATCTACTACATGTAAAACTACTAATTTGGAAGTCCTTCACATGTGAAGATAAACGTCAAGGAAAGATGCTGTACATCCAGTCTGTCAAACAAAGGTTCACAGTCTTTATTACCTCTGAAACGTACAAACTATTGTCAACATACATAACACAGAAAAAGAAGATACTCTGCAACTTGTTATTAAACATATTTTCATGATAAACGACAAATACATTAACTAACAAAAACCAAATGCGACACCATTGATTTATTTTGCTTAGGACTGTGAAAACAAATAAGCGAGCTGAAAGGACAGTTAGTTCTGTAAACAAACCCTCCTTCATTGCAAGTCAGGGATGTTTTGGTTGAGGGTACAAAGCATCGGCACTGATGATAATAGCATCGCCAATGGGGAAGCTTGTAAATAAACCGCTGATTTCAAAGGAGCACATAAATGTGTCTGTTTCCCGAAATGTCATATCTCGTACAAGCTTGCGATCAAAGAATGAGTTTTTTCACACAGGGTGCAGATTCTATGTTAAAAACTGGATTTGCTTCCAATTAGTTCTGGTAAGAGTCTTGGGCAATAATTACAAACACAATTACTAAGTCTGTTCATCTTTAACTATTTCCTGTTGTGTAGAGACGTGTTTAATGGGACATGCTTAAAGATATTAGAAGCTAAAAAAAAAGTCGTCGACGTATAGTCAGATCATTACAAATTGTTTAGGGCTTATAATCAAACAATCATTACAAATCACCCTGGGTAACTGCCCCCTACATTTACAAATACTAGGGCAAGGATTTCAAGTTGCCCCCTTGCCATATCGCTATGAATTTATAGATTTTCTGGGCAGTTTTCTAATTTACTGCCATAAATGTAGCTTGCTACTAAAAACGAATAGATACCAACGAAGGACACATCTACTTGCATCTGTAGTTGATGTTCTTTCACGCAAGTTTGACTTACCGAGTGCAAAAATTTTCCAACGTAACTTTCAAAGCACGTATGGTCACTGAACAAAATACAATATACGTTGCTGAGCTGATCAGCATATTTTACCGTTGTTAGTACCCCTGAACCCACTAATGACACCAGCATGGGCATAGTTGCTGGGGGCACATATGTATATCGGGGTATTCACTTGCCTTGCGTGAAAAGAAACACTAATGTGATTTTGATTCAAAGATTGTACCACTCACAACTCTTTAGAACAAAAACCTATATTTTATGTTTTTCAAGGAATCGCCCAAACAATATATTTGGACTGATTTATTATCAAAAATGGGCATGCCAGTGCTAACTGGAAAAGGCAATAGTTCACAATGCTGTGATTGGCCGCATTCTCAATGCAGTTGTTCTGGAAGTATTCTAGAAAGGAGTTAAGTATCGGATGTGACGCCCATGACTATTCTTAATTTAATCACTTTTGACCTAAGGGTCAGAGTCGTAGGGTCTCAGAGTTTCAGAGTTTTGGAGTAAACCGAGTAAGCTACAGACTTCAGAGTTTAGAGTTGTATTAATAAGTTATGCAAAGAAATACGGAGAACAAATATGAACCTGTCTTATATAGATTCCAGTTCTGACACGATCTGTTAGTACTATTCAGTACAGCAATAGAGTGGCGATTATCATGCATTCACCTTGTATGTCGTACCTAAGAAGTAATAATATCTGATCCTCGAGGACGTCTGCTCAAATACAGGAGCAGACTTTTGGAATTTCAAGAATCTATCACCAGCTACCTAATCATCAGTTAGAGATGGTGAACAATGCCAACAGAGAGATGGATAAATAGTTTAATTTAGCATTTATTTCAAACACAGCGTCTTAACTGTACTACGTTACTACGTTTTAAATAAACTATGTTACTACGTCTTACCTATACTATGTTCCTACGTCGTAACTATACTACTACTCCGGCACTATATGCGCCTAACGACTTAAACGTGATATGCATTCACACAGCAAATTTACTAACTGTGCACTTCTCCATATTAATTACTTGAAGAAAATGGCAAACTAAGTAAATGAATTCACCCTTAAATCTATTGAGAAACGACCTGCGAAACTTGTCGTGACGCATCTCGACTCCCTGTGGCTCATAATTGCTCATTAAGAGCATCTGAATTGCGTGATCATACATCATCCTTAAATCTTGATTAAAATTATTGCATTTAGTTGTGACATGATGTTTAAATTTAGTACCTTCGGCTCTGTATATAAAGTGGGGCTCTCTAGCACTCAATGCTGGATTTGTGCAGTTGATTAACTTCAATATCCTTATGAGTCTATATGTTAGTATCATCTCTTTGAATTTTTGATTTCCATTAATTCGGGATCTCGGCTGTCGTTAGGACAAAACTTTGATTTCGTAGCTAGGGCAGTGCATTTCAAGATAAATGTCTGTTTAGTGTTGTATGAGTAAGTTCACGTATTGCACACGCAGAGCGCGTTGTCACTTAAATGTTTCATATGGTTCATATAACACTGTTGACAGTCCCGTGACCAGAGCAGCAAAGGGGTCAGTTGCATATTTGGGGGAAAGGGGTATTCATCATCAGTGTTAACACAAGGAAAGTATTGATACATTATATCCTAATAACTGCTGCCGTGGTCTAATGGGTAAGGAGTCGGACTCACACGCCAGAGGTTGTAGGTTCCAATACGGCCTAGCCCGATATAAACTATCGGTTGGGGAAGGCAACAGGAGACCACCCCTGTACATGTGCTCTCTCCCCAGGACATTGCTCACTCTGGCTGGGCAATAAGCTACGCTCGAAATCAAGTATGCCACCAAAAAAATACTCGTGCAAGATTGGTAGAATCTATGAAAACGAATAACTCTAAACTAACGGTTTTGTCTAATGTATGACTCAGTAAGAAATAGTCCTACTGGCTAGTGCATGTACAATCATGATCAATAGCACCTCTATCCTAGATAACAACAAAAACTGAATGTTGATGGTTTTATTGCTGTTTGACGATTACAATATGTGAGCCTTTAATTGGAGACTTGTTGTATCATAATGGTACTGCGCAAGTGAGTAGCCGACACTCTTCAAATAACGAGACTGTACCATGTTTCCACACTGTATAAGCACACTGTAACGAATTTCCTGGCAGCGGTAAAAAGCTTCTAACCATGTATATATACTTCTAATTAAGCTTGTAAGTCCACTTACCAAAATTGGGTCTCGCAAGAACATACAAGTCCTCGATGCAAACAACTGTAGCTTCATGGTATAAATTTTTCCAGGGGATGGAAAGATGAAGCTTCCCTGCAAATGATAACGAGCCGAGATGTCAAGGATGAAGGATGGGAAGGAAGGATGAAACTCGCAATGTGTAATACATAAAGACACATTGCTTTACCAACACAATGCGAAACATGCTAAATTGACGTCAACTATTCGCATTCTGTTAAATTAGAGCTGAACCAAGTAATAACGCATTTGTGAAAATCACTATTTGAAGGCCTCTCCACTAAAATGAGGACCTCTGTTCTTAATTACTTGACTGCAGATACGCCCTTAAAATATCACAAACTATATATAAATATGTATACACATATATTTCTATGTATATATACA
>JAAAKL020002854.1:0-24683 GCA_010016065.2 Carybdea cf. marsupialis auct. non (Linnaeus, 1758) | reverse complement strand
CATTGCCTGATCTGATGTGCCAAGTTCATATCTGTAATGGACAAACAATAACAGTCTTACAATATTACTTTCACGTCATTAGTAACAATTTTCTGCTTTGTCTGCTCAATAATAATTTCCTACATTATTCCGTTGTTGTATATTGTACACATGTTAATTTGAGCCCACCTGAGTATCTTATACCGTCATCTGTCTATTCTCTTCCCAAACGAAGGCTTTCGAAGCCCTAGGTACGAATAACTGATTTAAACGATAAAACAACCCACCAGAAACCATTTCTCACGCAAACGATAATCTAGACAGTATTAAACTAATGTTTGATTCCAAAATCTGAAATCGTCTTCGTGATACCTTTCCATCGCGAGCTGTATACAAAGAAGCCTTATAAAGCATGATCTTTGTACGTAGGTCAAACGGGGAGACCATTTACAGTAAGATATTAGGAAGACCTTGTTACTGGGAAAGTGGCCGAATAGTGGATACAAGATGGATTTTGAAACCCTATGTAGAGGTACATCTGATAAACGAGCCGTTCTGCTCATTGCCATGCCCAGAGCTTTGCAGTGGCAATGAGTCAAATATTTCTACTGCTTTTTAAATCTCTCATTACATACACGGGTTTCGTTGTTTCTACGTTTTTGCAAAAAATGCAGCATCTTGATACAAATGAATATTCCTTCATCCCTTATCAAATGCTGTACCTCATTCCCCTTTATACTGTTCTGATGCGAGAGATGCCTCGAGAAAATACATTGAAGTTTCTATTGGGAGCTGGTGTACCTACCTTGGCGAAACCAAGCATAGGGCATGCATAAACGCAACCATTACAACGACATTGGACAGAAAATCAGTTTTGCCGTACCAAAATTGTAAATTTAATTTGAGGGAAGCTTTCAATTTCAATCCCAAAATAGTTGACAATAAAGAGCTCGTGAACTGAAGCAACTCGGTTAAAATATCGTAGTTTGATTTAGGTTATTTCATGGCTGAAATAGTCACCAAACTTTTGTGTTTTAGGAAAATGTATGTATTTCTTGGAGTCTCGATACATTAGATTTACTTGTGTATCAACGAAGAGCCATCATTGTAACTGCTTATAAGAATATGTTCTGGTTATGGAAAAAACTGCAACCGGTGGCAAGGCTTCAGTCTGACAATCTAGAGAATTAGGGTGCACGAAGACACCCCTTAGTTGCCATTTCTCCCAGGTTCACCCTCGCCCGGGGTAGTAGTACCTGGTAGGGTCCCATCTATGGGTCAAATGGGGGCGCTGCAGCCCGGGCTGAAGAGGGATATCATCACAGTCCCCAATGGCCAATGCAGAAAAACAACAGCCCTGCCAAGGCTACAAGTCAGACGAGGGACCTGATCCCCAACGGCAAGGCAACTGGCTTGTAGGAGTTGCGACCACAACCAACATACAGCAAACGAAAAGCAAAAAGTAAAAGCAATAGGTATAGAAACTCCAACTGATGGTGAGTCCAGCAAGCTGATCGGGATAATTATCCAACTGGTAATAGTTGTGGTAATATTTAAGTCTCAACTATACGTCGAAAATCTGGCTGGTGGTTTCATAGCACTTTCGTAGACTCTACTAAAATCTGTTTATGCAATGGTTTATAGTAATACCAAAGCATATAACGCGTAAGGGACATATTATGCTTCCAAACACATGTGTCGCATCTTAAAATTAATAAAAATTGAAATTTCAAAGTAACGCAGTACCTTAAAGTGGCAACCCTACCTTGTATTGAGCGAAGGATTAAAAAAAAGCATTCCGTCGGTGTCAGGGCAATTAGTAAGAAAAAGCAACCCTTACCTAAACTTTCCATATCCGCAGAAGTGCTCAATATACTCTGGGAAAGTTCCAACATGGTAAAATTTGGACTGATTCATCAGTAACACATTCAGCTGGCTACCATGAAGTAATTCAAACACCTTCCTTCTTGTAGCCACTAGATTGTCGGTCACTTCAGTCACATTCCTGACATTAGCACAGTAATCATTAGTTCCTTCTGGTCCCAGTGATTGCAGAAAGTCTCCATATGCATCAATTTCACATTCAAGAGGCCTAGCCGTACGATACCATTTTAACAAATGACGGCAAGAGTTATAATCCATGTAAAAGGCACTATCGGAGAAGATATACTCTTCCTCCTGGTTATAAAACACAGCTCCAGAGTCCCTCATTAGCTCCTTTTTTGGTTTATGCAAGAATTTTCGGCATTTGCCCCTCATCACTGCTGGCAGTCCTTCGAAGTTCTTCTAAAACCAGAAAATCGAAGACATTTTGCTAAAGTATACTAGAATATCCCTATGACTTACAAAGTCACTCTGTCTCAAATCCAACCCCCTTTCCCTCCCCCCAGAACGTTTAACATCAACTATCTTATTATTGCTTTGTTCATTGTCAGGCTCTCAAAAAACTGGATTAATATTTTGGCTTATTAAAAGATAATAAATTTAAAATTTTTGTCCTTATCAGGCGAAAAAGCCCTCTATAGATTTTGTTACCTTCACTTTCTCCTCAATGCATTATGTAACCCTTGCTCAATAGTAATTAGATCGTAGAACATTGTCATGGCCGAAGTTAGAAATCGTGCATCGTAACATTTTCACGCCTGGAGACGTTTAGCATCAAAACAAAAACTACGTTGAACATAAAAAATGTTATCATGACCTAAATAGCTAACAATCGACTTTTTTGGTAGTTCTATGAGACTTAGTCTCTTTCCAATACTTGCCAAGTTGGATCTTGACACCTGTACTAAGCGTATATTGTGGTGAATCGAAATAAATACGAACTAGCAGCATTGCCACTGGGCAGAGATATATGCCTCTGTCATGAACGGATAAAATATCGCATACAGCATTCTTCAATCAAGTTTATCCACGCATTGCATAAAGGAATGAATCCAAAAGTGGGGTAAAGCAAGAATCAATATAACTTATATGTATAAATAATCAATGTGCTATTACCTCATTTAACTGATTTACAAATTTTTTCTCCAACACAAAAACGCCATGAGTTGTACCAATCTCTATCGGTGACGGATGTCCAAGTGCAGTAAACCCTGGTTCTTTGAATGTCCAGTCGCCATGTAGTTTGTATACTTCTATGGTGTCTGCGCTGCATACAAACATACCACCTGACATTCTGCTGGGAAACTCAATGTACATAGCCAACTTAAGCTCCAACATTTGATAAATAGGATTACCTTTAAAGAGAAGAGAACAGCTATTTATACATTTACACCCACTACTCTCCGAAATTAATTATGGAATTCTGTGGTGACGGTTGACATGGGTATAAATAAGAGCTTTAGGTGGTTTGGTATACATGTAATTAAAAAACCGTTCCCAGAACGTTTCGAGCGCACCGGCGCCCGTTCTGGGAACGGCTTTTTATTTTTTTGTACAACACATCTTCTTTAGAATTTTATATTAGTCAAGGCCAGTATTTTATTGCATATAGTCATTTTTACATCATCGGGAACAAATTTTGGAGTTAGCTGCTCTTTGCGTTATTCCTACATCTTGCATATATTAGCTAATATAATATATAGAGTTTTTAGCTATGCTTTTTGATTTGTTCGAGTTTTAGTATATATATATTGTAGAAAACGGGTCTAAATGATCATACCTTTAATCTAACCTACGCTAAATTTTAAGAAAAAGTGAGAGGAAATTATTTTCTTTGGAGCAAAATGATTGTCGGCCATTCTACTGAAAAATGAAGCAAGTAACATAATTTGATATAACCCTTATGATAACATAAAAGGCAATAACAGCATCAATATTAAAATGATTGGTAGCAGTGTACAATAACCTAAAATGAACAATAAAGTAGTCGCTTGCAAAAATTAAACTCTAATGACCAAAAAGAGAGCCAGAAATACTTCTAGAAGATACATTGGCAACATGAAGACTCACCTAATGGTAATGACATAAATATTTTGCCAAGTAAACTAGCATTTGGCAATCTTTGACTAAACCCTCCAGCATGGATAACTAGCACTTTTAGGTGTTCCAGGTCATCCTTATAGAGTTTCTCCAATTCATCAATAACAACTAATGTTGATCCACCATTGCCAACCTTCTTACCAACTGGATCACTAAAAACATGATATTTTACACCCAAGGGGAGTTCATTGTGCTTTAACTTTTCTTGCAACTGGTACTCGTATGCCTCCTTTTGGCTTTCATCAAGTGCAGTTAGGACTACTACATCCCAAAATGGGACATTCTTACATTCCTTTCCCCTGATAGAATCAAACAGTTTGAACTTTTGTAATGTACATTCCCTTAGTGTCACTGAGAAGGAATCCATATCTAGAACAACAAAATATATTAATAATCAATATATACTCTAATATATAGATATTAATGTCTATCAAACACCAATATGTACAATTTAAAACAGATCTTCTTAGTAGTTAACGCTAAAGATGAAATTTGGTGTTCATCAGGCTTCAGTACTGGGTCCACAACTGCTCATAATAGTACAAGAAATGTCAAATAGTTGTCTATGGGAGCTATTCTATGCAATTGATTAGAATTGATATAGGAAAGACATGCAAATAGCATCATTACTGCATCAACAAGAGAGAAATATTGTTCTAAATGTTGAACAACTTGCTACCATGATATTTATAGCAACTTGATACATAGGCATTTATAAACGGTACCGGAAAATCAGGCACTGAAAAGAAGGGCACTAGAAAAATGGCTCAGGAGAAAAGGCATTCCAGGGATAGAATCACACTGGGCAACATGCAGAGAAACATCACAGACAGGGTAGCATTTGTAATACTTCAAGGGTGGATTGGGGTGAAGTAAAACAGATAATACTAAATTTTTTAATGTCAAACCTTAATCATAGGATGGTTAATAAGTAGGGGTAGGTGGACATTTTTTAATAAATTTCATAAATTAGGGGGTCATCATAGAAAGATCTTCATGAAAGTAAAACACTAAGCATCTACTTAATAGATTTTGTCATTTACAAGTAACTGAATACACGATTAGGGATTTTTAGTGTTTTGGGATTTTTAATTATTACAAGTTCTCTTTGTCTGACACTCTTTCAAAGTTGTGTTATTCCAGACCTTCTTGCCTCGAATGGGAGGTTTCACCTAGTGAAAGAGTGCTCTTTCCTTCAGGGATGCCTTGGTGTCTCTTGGTTCCAAGTGACCTTTTTCAAGTGCCTTTCTTTCCAGTTTGTAGCATGATCATAGTCAACAGGGGCAATTGTGATAACATTATCATCTTTTCAAATATAGCCAAAAATATATTCCACTAAACATTGCTAGCTCATTAGAATATTTGATAATTAGATACTTAGAAATCTTCTATCCACTAAACAACACATCTCCTTTACTAATTACTGTAGTAGCATTTCACTTTTGTCCAGTTTCCATTACCAAGGGTGGGCAGAGAGGAAACATTCCCCTGTTGTTAATTCAAATATGTATGTTTCACGTTTGTAAGTATTGACGTAAGTGAAGCCGTTGGTAAACTTGTTCATAGACAGTGTGTAAAGAGGGCCCAAGGGTAAGATGGCGTTCGCTAAAAATATTAAATAACAAAGTAAGAAATACAACACTGGCAACGTGGTAAATCGGAATAGACAAGTTGGTTCTTTTCTTACATTCATAACTCATAGATGAAAACACAACATCACACTCCGATACAGACAAAGATAACTGGACAGTTAAGAATTTAAGAAGAGTGAAAGCAGTGCAGGAAAGTCAAATATAAGCTGGTGTATTTGCTTCTTTATTTCACTTGGTATATTGTGATACTTACATTCTCTGAACTGTTTTGATACCATCAGAAACTCCTAATATTTGAAAAGTTTGAATCTTAAACGGGTACTACTTGAACATCAACTGTGCTATTAAATATCAAATCGGTACTTTTCCAGATAACCCTAGGGTTAGGGTTAGGGCTAGGGTTAGGATATGTATTGGGGTTATTTTTTTTCAGTGCAGTTTTGAACAATAGTGGTGGGTATCTGGAAAATTACCTTGAAGTCTGTATCACCGTACTCTTTGTTGATTTGGTTGTAAGTGAGGGCAAATACATCACTTCCGAATTATGAAGAATTTAGTAAAACCAGTGAGCCCAGTATTGCGTTAAAATGGGAAGACAGTTTGAGGCCATACTATCAGCCATGAAAATCACCGATGAAGACGAAAAAGGTAGCCTTTTACAACGAATGAAAAGTGTTAAAATGCCATGACATTGCTGTTACTTGCTGTCAAAGTCTTACATGAAAATTGTAGCTTCTCTGAATAGTTATTTTCAAAATAAACAAAATATATCTAATAAACAAATTAGTCAAAGCCCTGACAAGTCTATAGACGGTTTCATTTTACGTGTTCAAATAAAGATTTTATAGAGTCAATTGAGCAGGTAACTCATTTTGATCAAGAAGCTTTTACAGAGAGGATCGAAATTAACAATGTGCGAACGTACAAGAGAATCTAAACTGGAAGTTAGACGCGATGAAACATAGACAATTTAATCGTAAATTCCTTTTGCCTACATAAGCCAAGATGAAAACTTGATATACAACATAGATTACAGAGTTACGTTTTGACGAATTAGCTAAAGAGGAACTGTCGATCCATTGCAACTGTCCCATATGGTTAACAATTGTAAAGATACAAATTTAAAGTCAAGGGCAATGATCAGAACCAAAAGTTGACTCAATCTCTTGAAATGCTAGAGCAGTTGAAAGAACTGAATATCAGATACGAGATTTAACACACGCAAAAGGATACAGTCAACAAAGTTTATGACGATCAGAGAAAACGCTCAACATGCAAGAGAACGACGCTAAATTAGTCAACACAGAAGTCAAAGCAATCATCGACAAAGCTGTTCACATCCAAAGATATGTTATAGGTGCGGTGGATCATATCTGCGCAAGGACAAATGCCCAGCATTAAATGTTAATTGTGACAATAATGTCACAATAAGTCGAGATGTCACACAAAAATACAAAATCGCACTTAGGTACATCAAGTTGACAGCAGTGATCAACACGTCCAATGATTTCAATTGACTGGATATGAGAACAGAGCACAAAATCGGTTTATATCTTTCTTGGAAAAGAAAGTCTAAATATATTGTTACAGGTGCTGCTATAAAAGTGGTTGATGAAAACAAATAGTATGAACAGCCAGAACTCAAAAAAGCAAAGACTAAATGATATTCATACGGTCCTAAAAGATCTAGGCTTCAACTACCTGCTCTCCGACTATTTGAGATTAAAATGAAAGCACAACAGACTAACTTAGCCAAAGTAACAAGTGTATATGTTATTAACGAGCAAGCCTCATCAGCCTTTCTGGTTGTGAAACTGCAACCGATTGCTATTAGTTACATTTTTAAGTAAATTGACGCGGACAGAAACAATATTGTGTTATCTATATGTAAGTGGATTTTCAGGGATTAGACAAATGAAATATTTTCCAGTACAGCTTGATATAAATAAGGACATTCGCCATGTTACTCAGAAAGCCAGGCGAAGGCCGCTCCATCTTAGACAAAACGTAGAAGATGAAATTGTACGCCTGCATATATTGTTTCCATTGAAGATGCTAGTGGACCAACTCCATGGAAGAGCCTAGTAGAGGTAGTCCATAAGCAAAATGGTGACTTAAGGCTCTGCATAGACAATAAAGAAGTAAACAAAGTTATGGAAAGGAAACGTTAACCGATAAACATAATCAAAAATTTAATAGTTGATATGTCTGAATAGTAAGTTCTCCGAAAATTATTTAACTTAAAAAAGGTTATCAACTAGAGGCAGGACCTCAGAGTGGACACATAGCAACACTGGCTATTCACAATGGACTCTATAGGTACTGATGTTTGAGTTGTGGGATATATTCTGCTGCTGAAATATTTCAAAAAGTTTTTATCTAACATGACTGAAGAGATACCTGGAGTTGAAACATGTCAGATGACATCATTACTTTTCAAAATCCATGGATGAGCATCTTCAAACATTTAGTAAAGTTCTTCAATGCATGGAACACAATAACATTACAGTAACTAAAGAAAAGTGTGAGTTTGGTAAAGAAGAACTAACTTTCTTTGGGCATGTATTTACCAAAGACGGCATGAAGCCCAATGACAGCAAAGTAGCTGCCAGAAGCCGTGCAAATGCCCCTGAACACTCCGATAAAATTTGATCTTCAGTTGGCATGGCACGATAATTATTAAGGTTCATACCAAGTTATATAAGATTGTGAACCTTTCAAGAAGCTCACACATGTTAGCACACCATGGAAATCGGAGCACGAGGAAGTAACGTGATTTGAGAATTTGAAAAATTGTCTTGCTAACTGGAAAATGTTAAACTATTTTAATGTTAACCTTCCTAGTGAGTTGATTGTAGATGAAATCTCATTTTATGTACGTGGAATCCTTATGCAAAAGAATATTGACGGCAAAATGCAAGCACGTCGAGTATGCTAGACAAAAACAGACGCAGAGTTTCAGCCAAAGGGAATATAGCTTGGAACAGTGAGCGCTTCAATCATTACCGACAAGGTGGGAATTTTTCAATTATCGCTGATCATAAACCAATACAAGGTATCCTTAAGAAAACGATGGTCACTCCCACTGCTAGAATACACAGACTATGTTTACATCTGTACAAGTTTACTGTGGGTTACAGGTCAGGCAAATACAACCCAGAAGACATCCTCTCACAGAGAAATCAAATCATTCTGATTGGTTAGATTACTATATTAATTCAGTTTTGTTTGATGTACTAGCAAGTCTTGATTGACAAAATAAAGTATATCAGTGAATGAACTAGAGCAAGAAACCACTGAAGATTACTGTTTACAAAATGTAATGAGTTATATCACAGAGTTCGAAATAGGGAAAATTCTTCACGACGGCTTATTACACCACAATTTTTTTTAATGTAGTGCTAATTTTTGTTTGGACGTTTTGGTATCTTGAGAGTTATCATGACCGGACAATTTCTCAAAACGATTCGATATATCTGATGTCCGGACATTACTATCTCCCAGTCTACACTTGGCGAAGAATACTCCAGTTTGAAGAAAGTGAAATATGATCTGTCTCTACTTGGTCGACGAGTTTTGATTGGTGACAAAATGGTTATCCCAAATAATCTATCAAATTGTGTTGTTCAGATTACCCATGCCAACCATCAAGGTGTAATAAAGATGAAGGCACTCCTTTGTGGGACAGCATGATTTCCAGGAATAGGCAGTCTTGATGAGAGAACAGTTTTGTCGTGTATTCCATTTAAAGCCTCTACTTATTCGAAGCCACTGAACCTTCGAAAAGCACCATTACCAGAAGGACCTTAGGTGGTGATATCTGTAGATTTTTAGTAGCAAACGACTATTGTAACAGAAGATACCCAGAAGTGGAAATCCTGTACTCTGTATCAGCAAGGAATCAGATGCTTTATTTTCAAGACAAGGTATACCTTGAACATTAAAGTCTGATAATGGTTACCTTTTCAAGAGCAAAGAATCCTCTGATTGGTGTAGGCATATTAACATTACACATTGGAAAATAACGCCACTTTCTCCACAGGCAAATGATGAAGTAGAAATATATACGAGAATTCTCTGTAAAGCAATACGTTCTACCAATAATTGAAAAAGGTACTTGGAAACAAGAACGATACATGCCTTTCAGACAGTACAGAGCTACACCACACAACACCACAGATATCTCACTCTCTGAGATGCTTAACAAAAGAAAGATCAGTACTGGACTTCCAATACTTGGAACGAAAGGAAGTTAAGTTTAAGGACAAAGTCGAATTGGCAAGACAGAGAGATGAAAGAATAAAGCAACATAAAAGAGTTTGCTGATCAACGCACCAAAGAAAGAAAAAATTATATCATGATTAGAGACAAATATCTTTTAAAACAGGAATCGAGGAACAAACTTTTATCACCAGTTAAGCTAAGCCACATTTGGCAACTGATAGAAAAGGATCGACTATAACTGCATCTGAGAGAAACCATGATATTACAACAAACTCTTTACACTTAGAATAGCTCAATGGCATTGATGGTAATGCAAACCAAGCGAAAGTCTGATTTAGATGAAGCAAAGACTACCAAACAGCTCAACATAGAGATCGTCCCGTAAGAACAAGGACACTAAGCATACGCCTTAAGGATTTACAACTGTAAAGCTGAGAGCAGAAGTCTGAAATTAAAAGAGTGAAGTGCTAGTAACTTCTTCTTTTTCTTTGTTTCATATAATTTTGGTATCTCTGGTAGACAAATAATTCTGCTAATTAAGGTTATCTCCAAAGTTTGTAGTGCCAAACACCTCTTATCAGAACATTATTTTAGTGATAAATAAAAGTGATTGAAGAGCGCTATGCTAGTAACCTCTCCTCTCTCTCAGTCTTCCATATTTATTGTAAACATCAATCTATGTACACGAACTTTGATTAAGGTCTCTCTTTCCTTACAATGAACTTGATAGTAAACTCAAAGGAAGAAAGATGTAATGTTTTCACTTACTTTTATTCACCTACTGTTAATTCAAACATGCATGTTTCACGTTCGTACGTTTGCTTGTACGAATAGACATCAATGAAGCCGTTGGTAAACTTGTTCATAGACAGTGTATAAAGAGACCCAGGGGGAAGATAGCCTTTGTTGAAAATATCAATTAACAAAAAAAGAAATATTACACTCCATACTACATACATTGCACTCTGCATTTAATGACAAAGTAAGAAATATCACACACAGGCAACATATGTTGGAAACCTTCGTGCCCAGGTCTCATTACCTAGTAGAAAGACAGACTACATGCAAACGAGACTTTCCATCAATGCTGCGATTGTGAGCTCACAGCTCCTTTTTGCACACTGCATATCAAGCACGTAGGAGATGCTGGTATCCAGGTCCAACATAAAACCATTCACCTCTACTAGTAGTTGGCCTCACATTTAAAGGGCAGGCTTTTCTGTGGCATTTTAACCCCACTGCACTTCCCGTGCACAACTTGCACTGGGTCACTCAATCGAGTTCTGGCCCACACCACTGTGACAGACAAAATAAGGGCAAGTATCAGAGTCTGAGAGCTTGTGCAGCCTAAGACCATAGCTTGGTCATTGCTAAGTCTCAAGCCATAGCTTCAATTCAATACAAGTTATTCGATTCTATTTATTTAAAATATTAAAATTCCAAACACAAAAATCCTCCTAGTGAACCACAAACAGATAACATGTAACGCAGGTAACACAAACTGTGGTGTAAAAATTCATACAACAAATGGTATGCCAGAAAGAAGTCTGAAGAGAAAGAGCTCTCTCGATTGATACACTAATTAAGGAGAGAACACCACCAAAGGTAAATAACCTATATAAGCCTTAATGAGTATACAACAGTCATACAGTTTGTGGCAATACCACCATAGCTTTGACAAATGACATATTACAAAATGTCATTATTGTTGTTATTGGGTGACAATATGTTCAGTTTGAGTTTCTGACCAAACGTTAAGAAGGTAGCAGACTGTTAGATAATAACGGGAATGCTGTTCCAGGACTTTGCTCCTTTACATGATCAAGGAGGCTAAATAATACGCACTTAGGTAGATGATGTGCAGCTCCTAATGTTTGTAAATTAGACAAAAAGGGATTTTGTACATTAGGACTATTTAGGCATCTGTAACAATCCATTGCTTGTTCACCAGTAATATTGTCTGCATAGGTTTTACATGCAATGCCTACTTCAATTGTATGTCTTTTGCTTTTCACAAAAGACACTTCATTCATCATAAAGCTGTTTTGGCAACCTCATATGAAGCTAATATATCAAGGAGTGTCACAGGATGCTTCTGTTGACTTCACCCTGAACACTCTGTCGCATGTGATTCAAGTCTACATGAACCCCCTTCCTGCCACAGATTTCTCGCCCAAAACGTCTGACCATGTCTTCCGACTGAAACTGGTAAGGGTGAAATTTCCATGGAAAAGAAAACAAGGTTGATTATTGTCAGCTTGCCTTTACAAATGGGGACATCAAAGCATCAAACTGTTTGAGTGATATATATACATACAGAACTTAAATGGAAACAAACAAAACAAAAATTCGATTAAGCCTCCATCAGAACTAAACCTACAAAACTGATAAACAAAAAAAGAGAATTTGTTTCTTACAAATTACATTGAGAACTAGCGGAGTTAGTGGTGTGTGTGGAGTGGGGAGGGGTGTAGTTTTTCTCTTTAAGAGATGGGAAACGAAAAGTTGATGAGATACTCAAAGATTTGAAATTTTTGGTATACAAGATGTTATTCAGTTGTATTGAAATATCTGACAAATAGCATCTTATCACTTCAAACAGTATATTGTTCCAAGTTTATAATAAAGGGCATCCCTATCGATTTTAAAAAGCCCTTAGAAAAACACAGAATTTTTTAATAATTATTCACTGTCCATTTGTTTCCCCTCCAAGGCTGCGCATGGACTGGACCAAAAATAAAGACTTGCACCCTAAATTGAAAAATGTCTTGATGCCTACTAGAAAAAAACACATCTTTGCCTTGCTCATGTAGAGACTGTAAACTATGGCAAACTACTTTCCAATGATTTCATCCTCTCCTGTGGGTGCTGATTACCAGCTCCATGTCTTTTGTAATGTGTGAGCATCCTCATTCCCCTCCTCCCCTGCATCTTTGATGCTACATTCCTCTATCTTGTTCTTTCTCCCTCACACTTCATTCCATAAAATCAAGGCCCTTTTTTCTGTTTGATCCTCCCTCCATGTTTTTTGCACATGAGATAATTCCTCTTAATACTGTTCATCTCTTATTTTTTTCCAGTCGATTTTTCTGATTTCGAGGGAGAGCACTGCCAACTCTTGACCCTTGATTTTCTCCAGAACAATCTCTTCAAAACCAATTTCTGAGAACCTGGAAGGAACTTTGTCTTGACACTAACCAGGCACCCAGATCTTCCCTGTTACAGGTGGCAACATCCACCTTAGTTGATGGCAAAAGCAAGGATCGCTACTTCCCTGTCCTACCATTGATAGTGAGGAAATTTCAGGCACAAGTTCCAACTAATCTTTTTCCAGAGTCTCCAACAATTGATCAGGCTTACCTTTCCTATCCCATCTCTCATATTCCTCTAGTAATCACAGATCGAAGACCTTTTGGGGATTCTTGGCAGGATCAGTCAAGTAGATTCCTAGGAGGGCAGAAGACAAAACAAACAACTATATAGATGAAATAACTGTGCCTAATTTGCATAGCAATAACTTGACATATCTTAGATTTTGATGGATTTAGCAACATATTCAGAGAATGTAGATAGGAATTGCCAAAAAACTGAAGTACTTAAGACACTTGCATGACAAATAATTTGGGGGAGAGGGGTTGGGAGAAGATAAACCACAGAACTTTGGATTATATTCAATTAGGGACAGATTTAAGTCTAAATGAAAGTCAACAAGCAGAGATGAATGTAAAGTTGAGTATGTACACATACCTCTTTGGCTGAATCCGATCTTGATGTCTTCCACCATGAGTTCCTTGGACCAGGTTTTGCTAAGTTTTGGATTTAAGGGGCCAAAAACATGGAACATCAAGGGGTTGTAACACATCAGTTCCATGGGGTAGGAAGTTGACAAGGGCCACCTTTTCATGTAATTGCCTTTAAGATAATGTTCACCGAAACATGGGAAAAATGACCATCGAAAATCAAAAGAAATGGATGAACTGTAACTACCCAGCAAAAACAGTTGAACAATTCCATGAACACCTCTGATTTCATACATCCATTTTCTGAAAACCTATTAAGAGGGCCTGGCATACACGAATCTGAATGCCAGGCCAGCTGGTGATGCTTCCAAGTAAAGACCTTAATAGTGGGGGGTTTCTCCCAGTTTCTCGACAGGTCCTAAAACCATCTGTATTCCATTTTTGATGATCAATGTAGTCACAAATGAGGTCTTTAACCTGGGACCTCATTTGTCTGTAGCCACGTGAGCAGATTGCACTTGCTATTTTGGTTTCAGTTGTTTAGGGTCGGTTTTTGGCCAGATCCTACAATCCATTCCCAAGACATTTTTTCAAGTGAGGAGGAATTGTCCCCTAAGTCACTACATACTTTAAGGTCGCAGACCTTATGGACAACACCTCCTCTCTGCATCCTCAATGGCTTTCTTTGGGTCTCCGTCATCCCTTCTCTTGAAAGAACTTGCTCTCTTCATAATTGCAGCAAACTAAAACGAGGAAAAGAAGTAAGAAATAATGAATTTCATATGAGCACTGAGGATAGTTTCATTAAATTTGCCTAAGACATCTTGGGGAGGTACAACAGGTCACAGTGACGAGAATGTATTCAATGTTTTTCAATTCCTTGTGAAAATAATGCCCCTGCAACCATTACCATCATCCTTAGTGTTACTACCCTGTGATAAACCTGAGTTGACATTGGTATTAAAAAGCCATCAAAATAATGTAAAAAGAGTCAGATTGACTGCAAGTATAGTTTCTCTAAGGGTATGGGCTAGGGAATCAACACACTCTCATGTCTGTTTTTCTTTAAGGAGCGGTAAATGCTGAGAGCTGCCATGGTCTAGTAAATAAGGAATCAGACTCACATGCCAGAGGTTGTATAAAGACTATTGGCTGGGCAGGGCACTGGGAGACCATCCCTGTAAATATGCTCTCTCCCCAGGACGTTGCTGACTCTGGCTGGACAATAGACTGCATTTAAAATCAAGTATACCAACAACAACAAAGAAAAAGATGAAGAAATTTGTAACCCATCTCTTACTCTTGATGTGCAATAGTTTGGAATGTAGAAACCAAGCTTGGAGTTAAAAATATGTTTATATATTAATTCAACATCTAAAAGGATTTTTCTGGCTGTCTTCCCTTTTTTAAATGTACCCTTCTTTTCATGTGAACTACAGACATGATTTGTGAATGTAAGCCCAACCCACCCTTGAAATTTACTATTAGAAATCTTCCTGTGCAAATGGCATCAAACAAGTTAAAAATCCATATGTGGTAGACGTACCTTGAATCCAGGTGACACAACTTTCTCCTTGTAAAAGAAAATTCATGAAAAGATGTATGATGTCCTGATAAAACAGTGAAATTCATGATTGGGCCGTGAAAATTGGCAGTGAGACAATAACTATGCATCTCCTGCAGAAATTATCAAATATGTCTGATTCACACCTTCATTCATGCCTGGTGAAGAACAAGGTTGTGATTTTGTTGGCTAAACAATATGAAGTTGTTTTCATCACTCAAGATGACCTTTGAATAAATGGGTTTGTGTTAAGGGGAAAGGTGCACTATGAGTAGAATGGAAAACGGAAATACAATTTAAAATACCCAGTCTTATGGCTACAAATCTATAAGTTACTTAGCAAAAGCTGCTACAGTTCAGTTACAGCACTGTCACACAAATCACAAGGTTAGTAGGGCTTTCATACAATCATATTCAGTTTTATTTCAACTAACAAGCTGCAATTTGGAACATAAGATGGATAATAAATAAAGTTATGTGTACAGTAACCAGAGTTATTCTTTCATGTAATTACCTTGGAAAGAAGTGTAGTGTAATTCTGCAAAATATGACAAAATTATGAGTGCTTTTTTGGAGTTCTTCTTTCCATGAGTCAATTTTGATTTGGATTAAATTACTAAAACTCCTTACAGAAAGCATATCTGTAAGGCTGCCACATACTGTTGCTAAGATACTAACTAAACAATACAAAAATGTGCCTCAAATGCCATTTATAATGTCTAAGTTCATCTACAGAGACTTGGTAATTAACTCATTTGCATCTTTATGATTTTAAAATCAAATTTGGCGAATGCTCAAAACAAAGGAAGTTTGTTTACCCCATGACACTTGACACAACATAGCTCATTCTGAAAGAAAAACCTCATAGAAAAGCTCATGTATACTCAAATTCTGATATACCACTTGATTTCCTAACATGTAGTCACTTTGAAGTCTGCACAACCTTTATAGAATGAATATTTGTTAGTCTCATTTGCAATTAGTTCACACAACTCAGTTGGAAAGATCTGATTCACAAACTAAGGTTCTCACTGGCCATCATCAGATAAATTACTGGGCCAACCTCACTGTTAAAAGTAATATACCCTGCACTTATATCTGTTAATATTTCAACCAATAAATCATCTAATGTTTTTGTTATGTTGAAAGTCGGCAAAAGAACGAAAGAAATAACTGTTGAACATTAGTTCTGTACTAGTTTTTCATCATGTGAGCCAGATCTAGTACTATTGTCAATTGCTTCAAAATCAAATGGAACCTTCAGCATACCATAATTCAGACTCATTTTCCTGTGGATTCAATTTTGATCAGTAAAACTGTAGAATGGTACTTCTTCTTTATCTAATGAATTAAATAAATCTCATCTCTCTTGCTCTAATTTAAACTTGGATGGAAACCTTCCAACAGTAACAATAACAAACAAAAACACAACAACAAACTTTGACCATGAATTTCTCAAGTTCTCACTGCAGGAACCTATTATGTTCTTGGTACTGTTTTGAAGTTTGGCCAGTTAGAATGATAAGAACATAGAAAGTGTAGTGGAACTGAAGACATGAGCAGTTTTCCTCTTGGGAAGAAACGTAACACTGTCATGCATATTTTGATTCTATCTGTCGGTCAGAAAGCTGCTGATGTTGTGAGACATCAAGATAATTACCTGAACAAGAAATTGAACACTGATTTACAGCCTGTGTTTATTAGTCAGCCAAGGATGAATGTCTTTGAGATTTAAGGAGGGAAAGCCCTATCTAGTAAGCCAACAACTTGTCGTTTTCAATTTTAAATATAATTTGCTTCGATATTTCATATAAATGTGGATATGAGACATAAAACAGGTAAAGAAAATGCATCATTATTAAATTGAGTGGGTGCCACTAACAAGTTTACTTAGGATTACGGTTAGGGATGCAGGGATAGGGTAGGGTTAGTGCTATTTCTAGAGGTCGTGTTAGTGACACCCTCAGCTACAAGTTCACCGATAATCTCATAGACATATGGATCTTCTCCGACAATATCCTTTAAAAGAGGCCAAACACTATTGTCATATCGGGAAGGAATAAGTTGATTGAGATAGAAACAGAAATGAGGGGCCGTGTCGGCCATCCACATACACACACAACTTAATAAGATTAGGGCCTAGGATTCACGAGTACTCTTCATCAGCATTGGATCTTGATTATGTGATGAGAAAACCACCTATCTGCTATAGGTAAGCGTACTGACCTTAAATAAACCAAAACTATAAGACGTAGTGATATCTCACCTTGTCCCTCTCTTTCATCCACGTC
This sequence comes from Carybdea cf. marsupialis auct. non (Linnaeus, 1758), assembly GCA_010016065.2. Taxonomy (NCBI): domain Eukaryota; kingdom Metazoa; phylum Cnidaria; class Cubozoa; order Carybdeida; family Carybdeidae; genus Carybdea; species Carybdea cf. marsupialis auct. non (Linnaeus, 1758). The sequence continues at coordinate 7,309 of JAAAKL020002854.1, read as the reverse complement.
CATAAATCAGAAACAAAACTTTAAGAAGAAAGGGAGTGCATAGTTGGCTGATTCCTGTTCAACCTTGGCAACAACTACATTGTTAAGCGTGGATAATTTACAGAACGTTTCTAGAGCGAAACGTTCAAGTACATTTTGTGACCACTGCTTGCAGTTGCCACCGGATTCATCAACAGTGTACCGTGTCCACTACTCTTCAAACACGTGATTACTGAATTCAGACATCGGTCTTAAAACATCTCGAAGATGAGAAACGTGGGACTACGGAGAATCGAACCCACGGCCTCCACAGTTGCGCAACGCACGATGCTTTGCCACTAAGCTATGGTCTCTGATCAACGCGAGAGAGAAATTTGAGATGGCTATTGTTTGGATATTGCATCACTACAGACATTATATGCTTTTTATGACGTTCAAGCACGAATCTAGTAAGAAAAACATGACATCCTTTTCTACCCTCCTACTAATAAGAAATTCTGTTGTAAAAAAAGTTAAACCTATGTCATCCACATAACGCCTTATTTATGTTGAGGCTATTACTATTAAACCAGCATCTAGACACTTATGTATGGGGAAAGGGGATAAACTTAGTTCATCGTAGGAAGTACGCCCGTGACCCCTCCACTATCTGCCTGCTAAATACTACAGTCTATCTTTACAAAATGTCTGAGCGCTTTTTAATAATAAGTAAAACATTTTCAGTAGATTCCAGCCATGAACCTGGACAACCCCAATTATACTACGAAATACTATCATTGAGCGACATGTGGGAGTAATTATAAACATATTTCCACATTATTTTATTTATAAGGAGAGTTCCAAATCAGCATACTGTGGAGAATTGATCATGATTGTACACCCTTTGTAACTACCCCGTCAAACAAGCTATCGCCGCTTAAACGAGACTCACAAGACAGGACGACGACAATGGAAATTACGAAGTTTATCATAGCATGTCTTGCTTTTAAAAGACGGACAATCACAAATATAAGTTGTTAGAGGTAAAGAACTTAAGCATGCTTTCAAAAAGAACTCGCATGTTTATTGCCGATTCTCCTCACATTACAAACATTGGTACGTATTCTCTTGATAACAAAATATTAAAACTACAATAAAGAGATCGAAATGAAAAAAGCAACAACAATGTTAATCGATTTCCTTGGACGTCTTAAAAAAATGTAATAGATTTGCGGGCTTCACGAACACCGTACAAGGGGAGATAGTAAAACTCACATGAAACGAAATACAGCTAAGCTATACACAAATTCCCTTTCCCCCCTCCAAAGACGGCTTACGCCATGATACATGGATAGATTATTAATTCGAGAGTTAAAATTTAGTAAGAACCTTTCCAATATTCTGGAAATTTCTATTGTTGTAGTCGTAAAAGTACACGGGGTTGACCATCAAAGGTTCTAGAATTTCGGATTTGGACCCAACTTTTCATGTTTCCTTCTTCACGTCACTTACTTACTTACTGGCCTTTCAACGTCCTTGCTTTCACTATGCCTGGGGGTTGGACACCTGATCACGACACCGTCTTGTAGTTTGTCAACTCCACGTGTCACTGTCTTGGGAGTAAGACTCAGGTCCTTCAGATCCTTTTAAACGTTGTCCATCCATCGATTCCTTGGTCGACCTCTAGCGTGTTGCTGATGTCCATGGTGATGATCCTCTTCTGCCAGACATCTTCTTGTATACAATGGATGTGACCATACCGCCTTAGCCTGCATCATTCTTGTTACATGCTGCTTTATCCTCTGTCCCTGTCATTTTGTCGTAGGGCGCACATATCTTTCTTCACAGCGGCTATCAGGTTGGTATACTATAGTACTTATTTATTAGGTGGATAGTACGCATTTTTAACTGGAAGGGATAACTTTTTGCATTGAACAGACAACACATAAGGCACTCAAGCCATAACGTCCCTTTTACAACTTTTCTAATTCATTCTTCGTAAAATTTCGATGTTCTTTCTTGCCACAGCAGTCTCAGATGTACGGGGCAGCATTTTTGGACAACAAACTTGGACATAAAACATTCTGGTGGTTTTTATAACAAAGTTCAAAACAGGTCCTGGGTAACTATTGTTCAAAAATATAGACTTAATCGTCGCCATTTTATCCTCTTAGTACTCAGGCGACTAGATGTTTTGTGCTTTATTTAGAAGGGATTTGACCAGAGCCACTTCGCGCTTCTTGGGACAGTATGAATTCCACCTGATATACTACTCAGTAAACGTTGGCTGTCTGTCAGTACATGTAACCCAACTAAAGCTATCAGTTTTCTCAGCAAAAACATCTAGGGACGGGAGAGATTTATTTGCCTCGAGTTAAATGGTGTATGACAGACATCGATGGAGATGTAAGAGAAAGAATTTAAAGCAATATAAAAGTTCTAAGGAAGAAGCAAAAATATCATCCATAAACCTGTTATAGAAAGTGGAATTATGATTACTTCATTTAATATCCTCATAATAACCTAAGAAAGTGCTGGCTAAATTTATTTTTTTCCACAGAGATGATAGGTTGCTCAATATCAGATATTTTACTTACAGATTAGTAACTATTTACAGCTTGTGTTCCTTGTGTCAATATAAGTTACCGAAACTCCTGCTTTCCTGTCTTATATATGATTTGGCTTGTTTACACAGAACTCCTTAGAAGGTTGTAGATTACTATAGAACATTCTGCAATTTTCTGGAGTGTACTATAGAAATTTCTGGAAGGTTCTGGAAACCTATAGAACTTGGCGGAACATTCTAGAATTTTCTAGAAGGTTATAGAATGTTCTGGAACGTTGAAGAATGTTCTAAAAAAACCAGATTAAATGATGCTGTTGCCTAGACAAGTAAAATTAAGGATGTCCTAAGACAGAATCTAAATGGGAACACATGGTTACTCTCCCCACTTGTTGGTACAAGGCAATATAAAAACTAAACTGTACTTCACGAGTAGCTGCATGCATAAGATTTATAGAGGTGGTCTCTGATAACGGTGATCGTGACATAACTGTAGAGCAGAAGTTAAAATATTGTCTGTGAATATTTTTTAATTGTGCTGACTATTGATAGCTCTTCCAATGCTAGTAACTTTATTCCTACCCTTTCAATTTGCCTTAGAGCAGCTGAATCACATTGTCCACCAACACTCACAGACCTCACAGACCCAATAGCTGCATAGAGATCATAATAGATATAAAATACGGTTTTAAATATGGCCAAGACCTTCGAAATGCTATAGGAGCACTTCAGTCTTTATATATCATGTCCTTTTCCAATCGGTTCTGTAATGATAGAGCTGTTTAGTAAGGTATCTCTTGTTCATTTTGATTCTGAAGGGGTGATCCCGTAGTGTAAAATCAACACAGCCTAAGCCGCAGATAAACACTCTTCAAATAATTGAGAACTTCTTTACTTATGACACAAACTACCAAAGACCAATACAACATGATAAATGGGGAGATTTTGGTCCTGTTAATTTAGTTTCTTAAGTCTTCTTACCCTAAAGTATTTTTCTATCCTGGCATCCCTGTAATCGATACACAGACTCTGTTACTTAAGTCACTTGATCTGAACACCGGTTAGATAGAAATATAAATCTTGCGAACTGCAAGTAGTTATATTGTGAAGGTGAAATGCTGTCTAAATATTAAAATATACCAATAAATTTCCTTTTCGTTTTTTGACGCCCAACATGATATTATCGCATTCTACCTTGAATGCACTTTAACGATGAAGTAACAAAGATCTGTTCTTACAGTAAGATTCAAATATGGCTTCTTCCTATCTATATCAATATATGGCGGGTGGGAAGTGGGTCTCAAAATGGGGGTGGAAAAGGAGGGGAATTACAGAGAAACCACACTGTTTTCAGAGCCATAATTGTGAGAGCAATATTGAAGCAGTTAAATTTAGAAATTGATGAAGTGGGAAAATGTCGCCCACCATGGTTGGGCGATGAAGATAATTGTTGAAAGTCTTCTTCTCAGAAACGGCCTCTGTTGCACATTCTGACATAAATGAAAGCTATTTTGATTGCATAAACTATTGAAATATCCCATCCTTTATAAGCCGTAAAATTTCTGCTGAAAGGCCCCTAACCATAATTTTGCATAAAAATGTATTATCATGTAGCTGAATCCATCACATGGTACCAAGTCTATGGAATAATTTTTGGGTCAAAAATACAGCATGAAAGAGTTCTGTCTGAGATTCTTTACGTATATTTTCAAATTAGTATTTAGGAACCGCATAGTTGATAGACACGAGCAAATTGATAATTTACAACCAGACGCTGTCCAGTTCTAGTCCTCCACTGGCAAACATTTTCAGAGAGAAGATGAAAGGGAAAGTGAAAAAAAAAAAGAATAATATTTTGCTGATGTTTTTATTTGAAATGACGTTTTTACAATTTCAGGTAGATGTTATCAAACTTTTCTGAATACACGTTGATAGACATGTTATGGTTAAGCCTGCTCTGGTTCATCGTGTTGTGCAAGTATGTCTTTATACATCTTATTACACTAAAACACTTTCACTTGTAGCAGTGCTTGCTGGTATTATGAGGCAGTATTATGCTAACTTAATGACTTGATCTAAAAGTAAACGCTGACCTTTGCCGAGCTTTTGTAAATGCTGCACAACTTCCATCAGACTAATATCTAAAGAACTATCTTTACATGAGCACAACAAGCTCTGTAGCTGAACTCGTAGATGAGTGAAGTCGAACTCATTCTCATATTGCCTTCTCAACAAATTCATAGCCATATCACAATTCTCACAGACTGCTCAGCTTTAACGTACTTTAAGTAAACCTGGTAAAATACTTTGACCCTAAATATTAGGGGAGGAGGTTTCAGCTCCTGAGACCCCCAACAATTGCACCCCTGCCTTATGCTATATTTTGATAGCAAATTTTGAATAAAATGCTCTTCGGCACTGCAGCTGGAAACTAACACTTGGATAAAGTACATCAACACCATTTTATTATAGTGGATCATAGGGAGGCAAAGCCTTTACAGTATTTAAGCTATTTAAACTCCTGCCACCTTACTTATAACTTTTCATTTAAACATTCCACAACTGACATTGAATTTTTTCATGTCAAGCTACTCATTAACACTGGCCAAATTGAGACAGACCTTTTGGCAAAGCCAACGGATACCCATCAGTATCTTCATTTCAAGTAATGCCACCCATTTCACACCAAATGGTGTATTCTTTATAGCTCAGCTCTGTAATTGAGACGTGGGACATCTTATGATGACTTGAATTTAGTTTGACTAGAGAGTTTTAAAATGTTTTAAAATTAATGGCCTTTTGGCACTAATGACTTCAAGCAGCCCATGCAAGAACAGAATATGAGCTTCATGTAGCCTCCAGGCTGGATTTAGACAACACGGTGCTTGTAGGTCCAACAGAAATACAGAAGGAGACTTGGACAAGGGAAAGGCCTGCTTCATAGTTAACCATGCAAGTAGTTGCAAATCTCAGTATTTTGGTCAGAACGCAATGTGAGCTATGGGTGGGACCTTTGTCTTACAGTATTGTATGTTAAGTTTCCATACAGTTCCATTTGTATTAGGAAGGCTTTGCTATTTGCCCATGTAGCCACCCACTTTAATTTAGGCAAAAACATCTATCATTAGTATTGATACTGTTTGTTGTTATATTGGGTTCAGTAGCTTTAGTCCTAAAAGTTTGCTGTTTCATCCTTAGGATTTTTCAGATTGTAATAGCTCTGCCAGCCATATGTGATGTCTTTGGAACTACATTATCAGGTAATAATGCTCATCTTGATCACTAAACATAATATGTGTTCCATGATGGGTGCATGAATTTTGAAGTATTGTACGTAGACAATTAACCAGTATAATCAGATTTTCTTGTATATTAGCATATTATTCAAGGAACAGAGGATGTCTTTGTCATCAGCTAAATTGTACTGTTTCCGATATCCAAAAATGCCAGCCATTCAAAAGTATACTACCAAGTAGCACATGCCAAGGGGAAGCAATAAAATAAACTCTTTGCTTCAAATGACTACATAGACATCTTTCTGACTTTTTTATGGATGCAATCCAAGATTTTTAGTCAAAACTCTTCAAACTCTCCCCTCAGTCCAATAATTGCAGTGAATCATGCACACACACATAAGATCACAGGTCAGTTAGAGCAAGCAACAAGCCATATGTAACCAACTGATAATGTTAAGGTAGACTACACAAGGTTGTTTGTTCTTGTATCATTTCTTGGTGTAATAAAGAACAACAGGTAACTAAAATGAAAAATATATACAACACAGTACAACACAGTCATATTTAGGTTGAGAGGTTGGGATACATAGTTCAAGCAATTTATTGGCTTCATAAGAAGTGTTCCAGCATGATCAGGAGGGGACAGTTCATTTGTGTGTTCAACTTGCAGCAGTCCAAACCCGCAACCTGCCCCAGCATATGTTATGCTTCATTGCATAGCCTTGGAAGTGGTTCCCACAGGTTCAGTTAAACCCTATGCCCTAAAGGCAGAGATAAGCTCATGAATGCTTCAGCTGGTGATTGCTATGAGAAGCATATGCCTATAGTTCAATGGATATCCAATGCAAATCAAGGTTATTAGACTTTGTTGTCTTATGATACAGGATTTCTCTTAAAGTTTATCGTATGACCAAGTCTATCATATGGTCACCTGCACATCATCCAGTCACTCTATAAAATCAGCATCATACTTCATATGCCTGCTTAACAGTAAAATAATACAGGCAATCACCATAATGGACTTTCAAGACATTGGGACCTTGTTTACCAATGTGCTCATATTGTGTATGACAATACTGCAATACCTCCATGTAATACACAGTGTAACATTTTGAAAAAGCATTTGCACAACAGAAATGCTTTTCCAATTCTACTTCAAGATGTGTCTGAAAGTAGTGATGTCAACACGGGACGGCCATCAGGCCCTACTCTTCCAGGTAGGATGTAGTGAAAGAAAGGTTCCTGAGGGAAAAGCTGTGACATTAGGCTGTATTATTGATGTGTGCACAAGTACTTTCCGATTAGTTAGAATGAAGACAGAATTTAGAAGTTGAAATCAGAAAGGAGGAGAAGAAGTATCTAGAGTTTTTGTGTGGCTACACTTTTGTAGTTATCTCCATCTAGACTGTACCCTTGGACATTGAATAAGAACTAAAATAATGGTATTTGATAAGGCTTACATTATGATTGAAGAGTTATTGATGAGTTTGCTATTATCCTCTTACAGGAATTGGACTTTTGTATGTTGATGCATCCGTTTTTCAAATGCTTC
>JAAAKL020002853.1:0-24684 GCA_010016065.2 Carybdea cf. marsupialis auct. non (Linnaeus, 1758) | reverse complement strand
GTACCATTTAAGCATTTGAGACTCCACTAAATTTGCAGTTTTATCAATGAATTCATGCCCAACAGGAACGATCAATATCGTATTCTCAATTTCACAGAATCTACAGGTCAAAAACAATTTCCAAGAAGTGGAACTAGTTTCAATAGCTCACAATTTTGGGTTAGTTGAAATAAATATGCGACTACTGGTTAATTGCAATAATTCAAACGAAACAACTGGTTATTTGCAAGAGTAAAAACAGCTATAATCAACGATGATTTTGCAATTATGAGCGGTGATGTAGAATTGCAAATTTATAGGACGATATACAGAAACTTTTTTAATATATTTTGAAGCAAGTACTAAACAATTTAAAGAGAAAGCTAAAGGTTATTTAAATGTACCGATTAAGTACAGTGTAATTTACCAAGTTTCCTCGATACCATCATTCCCCCTTATCTACGCTACCCACTCTGACAACTTCAAGTTTGTTGCTAATTTGTTAACTTAATCATAATATAAACCCTTTTTCTTCTTAAAAAAAAATACTTTTGTCTAGGAAAAGTTAGCTTAGTTAGGAAAGTAAAAACCTTGTGGGTACCTCCAAAAAACTTTCTTAAATCTTTACATAAACAATTCGAAGATCTGCGGGTCCAAGAACAACTGATATCAAAATAATTGATGCCTTAGAACATTTGATAGCTTGAAATCAAAAATTTTTGAGGGGTTTGTGGGAAGTTTTCCACTCTCCTGAACGGTCGCTAATTTAAAAAAAGACAAAGTTTTTCTTTAAATGAAAAAAATCTTCGCTTTGCAGTTTATGAAACATTCAGCTACAAAACTAATTTAAATAACTTAATTGTATTATTTACATATATTTTTAGAATTCAGAAAAAAATAGCGCTTTATGAAAACCGACGCAACGAAACAGGATTAAGAGCAGAAAAGACCTTAAATATCCTGCAGACAATGAAAACCAATTAATAAGGCTCTCAATAGTCTCCCGCCAGGCGTAAAATCGACAAATTTTAATATACCTTTTGACTTTCTAAAAAATTAAGGAAGGTCAGTTTTCAGTAAAGCCTGGTTTTTAGAATCCAGAGAAATTGGAATAACGATCTATGGTTTAACCTGGGGGCCACTGCTGCATTTACATTCACATCATTTTCCGCCTTGTTATCCTTGTTTTTCAAGATAAGGAAGGAGGTCGAAAACTCTAGTTGATAGTTTTAGATCATAAAAAAATTGCTTGGTTAAAATTTGCTTTGGGCAAAAATTTAAATTTTTGTTGAGCGAAATGGCATATAATCCCATTTTTCTGTGGCCTGATCTCTTGTGTTACTTAAACAGGGCACTACACATTGTAAGTACTGTTCAAACAAACCCTGTCCCATTGTTCTATGACGACCACAGCTTAGGTATACAATACAGTTATAACTAGAAAGTGAAAAATATTGTCTTGTCTCGTACTACCGATCGCAGGAAGCTAATATCCTACGCATATAAATAAGAAAATAAATCAAAAGTAAGTACAGACGAAAAACCAGGTAGTATGACGTTCGGCAGCATTAAGCTATTGCTTTCACTGGTGTCGTGATAAAACAACCTCTGTTAAGTACTATATTCCGTGGGTTCCAATTCAACATATCATAGAAAAGAGGCTGGGGAGCGGACAATGTACCGACGAACCTTGCGAAAAGAATATGCTGAAAGAGTCCTATATGCACACTTGCGTACTGAATAGCTTGGGTACCGTGCAACGAACGCAATATCCACAGGCTGTAAATTAGGCGTTAACCTTGGATATGATCAATACAACAATAATATTGATTTAGGAACATTCCCTGTAGGACACGTACCTGTCACTTTGTATCGGTTCTTATCAAGCATCAGCTTTTCCATTGCTTGGTCAAGTTCCGCTGCTAGCAACTCTCTCTGATGTCGTAACTCTTCTACTCGGCGACGATGCGTTTCAAGTAAACGGGCTTGCTTACCACTGTACCCCTTAAATAATAGAAGAAAAGGAACTTATTAAAATCAAATATATTAAATGAACCACGGTACGGTTATGTTGTTTTGCAATTCCGGAATGTTTTATCAACCATTCAGCATTGACTGATATTGTGAAAATTAAATCATTCTGTTTCCCACTGTGCCTTGTATGGATATCTACTTCAATACCTTAGCAATAAGCCATTAAGAAAACTTGCGCTTGTGCGCTAAAAATAAAATGGGGTGAAAGTCGTATGAAAACTGGTAACTGTGTTTTGATTGGTGACGTCATTGAATTAAAAATAAATACTCCATAGCTATACATAATGCAAGACAATTTCAGAAATGTATACGATTGGATACAGAAAAAATTTAAAACTCTGTCTACAACAGAAACCGGTGCGCGATCAAAAATATCTTTAAGAAAAAGAAGATCTGATATATGATCTGATAATAAGTATATACTCACTCCAGCAGGATCTGAGTCCGAGCGACTACGTGGTCCGGGAATTACACCATCGATATCTTCAATGTTATATAATTTATATTCGATGTCTTCATTGTCTGAGAAGATAGCAGCATTATCAATCCAATACGAGCCTTTCGATCTTCCCTTCCTCGACAGATCAGAGGTTGAGCGTCGTCGAAATCCTAATTTCGAAAAGGGGGAAAACATAGATAAAAGATACCTAGATTGTATCGAACTGGTTACTATAGGCATACTATGAAACGAATAAATGTGGACGAAACGAACACTATTATCTGAGCGAAGAATTGTTAACACACTGCATCTTTACTAGACCCCAAGAATCAGGATAACAAACCACTGTGCAGTAATGTGATAACAGTGCAAGAGTCGAGACGACAGCTTAGATCTTCCTCTTACCTAAGAATCTCCTCTTCTTCCGCTTTGTAGATCCTCCTTCCCCAGAGCTTTCGTTACCGGACGCATTACTAGTGACGCCACCGTCAGTACGCATGCTCTCATATCCACTGCTATGACCATGGGATGATAGCCCTACAACAAGAGGGAAAACGTTCTTAACGTCGACAGCAGTTAACGATTAGTATATTCTGGACAAAAATATGTCTCTGTATTAAGGCATTTTCAACGATCCATAAAACTCTACTTCTGACTGGAGAAAACGAAAATAGTCAGATTGCAAACTCTAATTTGTATTCGACTGATTTCAAAACAGCTGCAAATATTCGTCATTCTCTTTCTATCGTAAATCTGACATACTCTATCTTCAGAAACATTATTTTCAAGTGCAGAAGTGGTTTTGTCCTATTTTTTATATTTTTATGTTCTGAACACAATAAAATGTCTTTATTAGAAATCGGGGTTTCTTAAGTACATCTTGCAATGATGCAAGTAGTATCTATTATTTATCCTCCTCATAATCGTCTACCTTTCTTCAACACATCCTCCTGCAAAATTACTAGTCGTGTTCACAAAATGAGCAGGCATCGCAAAATAATTGATAGGTTTGTTAATATTTTGCGTTTTACACAATCTATTGAGTCGAAATCCGCAGTGCGTAAACTATTTTGACCAATGATCAACGAATTGTCAAGTCAAAGTAATATGGAAGATACTGATAATTTTCCCCACGAATTTAAGAGAGTAATATAGAGAAAAAATAGTAAAAAAACAACTTGACTTGCTATGTCAGGTAATGACGTGGAATAAACAATGAGGAGTTTTAAAAAAACCCATAAAACGTGAAACAATACAAAATGTTATGGAATCGGCAGACAGCGCGAGGTGAGGCACAGCAAATAATACTCAGCACCCCTGCTGCCTAATTGAACAAAATAGCTGTGTATTTAGAAACCAACTACTCACTAGACTTCGAGCCAAAAAAGCCACGTGACCTCCAAGACGTTCTTGAAGAGTCTGTCAAGCTCCCATCACTGACGTAACCACTGTGGTGACGACCCTTTGCTTTCTTTTCTCTTCTGCATAAGAAAAAAATTGATGGAAGAGAAGCAAATTATTTTCTAGCGTAACCATTACCTCTGACAAAAGTGAATCATGGTGAAATAAAGAAGACAACGTTTCAAGTCTAAAGATCTATTCTCCGAAATCAGTTGAAACATCAGAAATCCAAGTCGCTCTAACTCAGGCTCATAGAGCAACTGCTTTCTTCGATGAACCTTTCAATACTTTACCGGGGCAAAAGCCTTCCACTTACAAGAAAGTGTCAGCACTAACACAGAAGTGCAGTTTGCGTTGATGAAGACTCTATCCCACTCTGGACGCGTTTAGAAACCTTTAGTCACAAAGTATCAAAAAGATATGATCGGCTCACATGATTCACCTATCAAACAAAAACACACGAAAAATGAAGATGCTTGTAGCCGAATCTTACCCAAAGAACCACCGCCTGGTTCTTGGTGAAAATGGACCTGGTTCTTCTGGTCTCAGTAGAACTTCCTCGCGGACTGGTGAAGCTGTGATTGAGCTTCCTGGCAAACTTTGCTGTGATAGATTTGACGCTGCATTGCTGACAATACCACTACTTGAATCACTACAAACGCTTACTGAGCAACGGCCGTTGAGAAGAGGGCTGGAAGGTAACGGGCTACTGGGAGGATTCTTCTTGGTCTCGTTATGACTGCGAAGTGGTAGCAATGGCGACGAAACATCCGGTGTCTTGCTTTGCTTCTTCGAACTCTTGTTCTCTTTGGCTCTCTTATTTTTCCCCTTTGGCGATGCGACCTTTGCTGCTTCATTGTCAGTGGCTGAATGTATTCTGCTTGGTGATTGTTTTGGTGATCTAGCCTTGCCGTGCCTTGCTTTCTCGTCCTCTTCGTACACAGTTGACCAACGGTAGCAAATTTTGGCTGGGCCTCGTCTTCGATGCACGATGTCTCCGGACATTGTTGAATCGGTTTCCGACATGATAGACATACTGTCCTCTGACATCTTGTCCTGTGCAGCACTGTCCTTGCTGTCTGACCTGTCACGTATAATACTACCATTTCCATCGCCAGTCTCCGATGCCAAACTGACCATGCTCCCTTTATATGACTTCGTGCTAGTAATACATGCCGTATTTGTTCTGACGTATTGCAACCGCGCAACACAAGGTGTCAATGGTGTGACTGGTGTCTCCACCTGCATCTCGCATTGTTGGTTTGTCAATATGTCTTCTGGGCTTGCAACTTCACTTCGACTTAAGGAATGGCTATCCTCACTTGCTGACGAAGATAAGCGTTTTTCCTCAAGTTTCATAGCCACATAATTCTTTAAAATGTTCTTTGTATATTCTACGTTGATTCGTCTTTCTGACGAATTAGAATCGAGAGAATTTATTCCAAAGTCTAATTTCCAGAATTTGTCGATCCCTGGTTTAGTGACTGGGCTACTATTCGACGAGTATAGTCTGTACCCTGATTCAGGTGCTGAGCAGTATCCTTCATAATCGATCTTTCTGCCTCCATTGATACCTCGTTTCCCAGATTGTTCCTGATCTGAGAGACAACCACTATCAGTCTCCGACCTGGCATGTCTCCTCTCAAAGGCCTCTGCTTTCTTCACTGCACGCTGGTGTTTCATTTTCTCCTTCAACAGCTTTTTTAGTCTTCTCTCCTTCTTTCGAAGTTCCTTTTCAGTGATTGTGCCAACTTCCATATAAACCGCCTCCTCTTCATCATCTTCGTACCTTAACAACTCGCCTTCGTTTCCTTCTTGCCGATCTGCTAATGCTTTAAATCCTGTGTGCTCTATTGCCGGTTTTCTATTGCTCATCAAATCCTCCGAGCTCTTTAATGGTGTATTGTCGCATGGCAATATTTCTTCTTTTTCTGTAAGCACAACTGTCACTTCTGCCGGGCCAACTTTTAAGTCCCCTTCGTTTACTGGATTGTTTGTATCAAAATCATTTAACTCCTCCGGGAAGGAATGTAGAGAATCTTGAACATCCTCGTGTCTCGACGAGTCTTTCGTTTGGGGTTCATGTATGGGTTTGGTAGTTTGGGAAATATACCCTTGTTCAACTCGGTCGTTGACAATCGCATGGGTCTCGTCACCACGCGTTGCTAAACAATGCAAAACACGGTTACCATTCTCGTAGGCCGATACTTGCGGTAGGAAATCTGGTGATGATGTCGTTGGGTGTACGGGATGATCTGGCACCTTAACATCAATCTTCTCTATTGACAATGCCTCTGCACGCATGCGTTCTAATGTCGAAGGTGTAAGTATTCTCTGACCACTTACCGACATTACAGAGTTGCTGCTAAAATTAGGCAATGGACTTCGTCTCGGCATGTCAACTATATTCTGGTTTTTATCAGTCATGCTACACATGTCCTTATCCATCTCAATGTTGTTTTGCCGATCTTCTTTTAAAAATTCGGGTGGCCCTTCGTTATCAGTAAAATCAATGTCTGAGCCTCTGCCATGTTCACCAACGTAAATAACCGTATCACAAGATTCTTCCCCTGCACTTGATGTGTAATCTGAAGTACTTGGCTCTAGATTTCCATTGTCGTCAATGCCGTATGTCAGCACTGCCGCTGGCGTAGGTCGACGCCTTCCAAACTTTTCATCGCAAGAGCTTTCATTGCTAGAATTTGAAGCCGATACCTGAGCAAAGGAAGAACATGGTTGTTACTACTTATGTTAGCGTGAGAAAATGAATGACTGAATAAATGGAGCAGGGAGGATGAAAGAAGTGGGGCAATAAATGAAGGAATGAATCCATAAGTGATTGACTGCGTGAATAAGTGCGAATGAGAGAGTTAGTGAAAGAATGAAAGAAAGAATGAATGAATGAGTGAATTAGTGAATCGTTGGGTGAATTTATGAATAGAAGAATAAAAATATCAATGAAGGAATGAATTAAGTGATTGCAAGAATTGATAAATAAATAGATCAATGAATGGATGGATGGATGGATGGATGGATGGATGGATGGAAGGATGGATGGATGGATGGATGGATGGATGGATGGATGGATGGATGGATGGATGCATGGATGGATGGATAAATGAATTAATGAATTAATGAATGAATGAATGAATGAATCAATGAATCAATGATTCCGTGAACGTATGAGTGAAAGAATAAATGGAACGGGCATTCATGAAAGGAATGGGAAAGTATGAAAAAATAGCCCAAAATACGAATCAAGTGAGAAGGTGTTACTGCAAAGAAACCATAATTACGAGTATGAGTCTCTATAGGTGATCAATACTATTTTAGAACATCTAATACACCACCAGATCAATAATGATAAAAGCTGTTATTCACGTGTATTGAGGACGGAGAAATAATTATTTCCTTTCAAAAGACTTGTCATTTTTAATCAATGACTCCTCCAACATCAATTCGCTCTTATAACTCCTATAAACCCTATAACGCCTTTAAAAGCTGCGAGAAGGCAACTCAACAATTTAAAACCAAAAGAAATAAATTTATCAATCTTGCAAACATTTAGCTTCCTATCTCCCTGTAAGTTATGTCCCTGTCAGATTATCCATAGATCGGCAAAAATGTCATTTCACGATTATAACTCCTACTTTTAGATAGGTAGTTGTCGGTAAAAATTCATCTGACAAGGAGATGAGATGATCTACTTCCTTAAATATGAAAATGCTTTTAAAGTAGAGTAGACATATTTTGTGACTGAAGCTTTTCGTGGGTACTCTTCAGAGTCATGCACACCACTCATAATTACACAATTACTTGCAAACTTTGTAAGAGCTGAAAGCGGACGGAAAGGAGAGCAACCACTACAGGGGGCTGATGCATACAAAGACGTAGGGTCGGGAAAATAGGACATTAGACTATCTAATTAACAGATATAGAATATAGAAAATTAATAAAAAGAGGGGGAGAAAAAAAATTATATTTGACGTTGATGTTGACGTTGTGCTTCAGTCACAAAATATGTCTACTCTCTCTTTAAAAGCATTTTCAACTTTTGTACCACAAACAATCTGTTTAAGTTCCTTAAATATCAGTCGGAAATGTACGTCAGCTCTTTAACTGTCGAAGTCAGCGGCTTTAAAATAGCAAGTATACAACAGCATTGTTCTCTTTCAGTTCTTTACGTCTTAAAGACTAATGTCTTTGGTCATCCAATTAGTGCTAACAATGTTTACAATCTTCCACTTTACTTGAACTCTATCACATTTGCTTCATATTCTGTAAGGAATAAATGGGAGTACGTAATTGCCAATGCTCCTCGTTGTTGACAACGAAAATACAACCTTGAAAAATTCAAGAGATCGTCATCCAACTAAAAGGAAGTCTGATTCGTCCACTCAAAATATCGCCTCAAATGTAATTCATTCAATGGATGCTCGAGATTGTAAAACTACACCATCCCGAAATCAGTCACCACTGCTAAGTCACTCTTCTCACTACTAGAATGTAATCGACGTGACACATTTCATACTAACAACGATACATAGTTGCCGCCCCAGAGATACGCCTTTTCAACTTTTAGTTATGAAAAACGCCTAATAGTATACAAAAAATCACACTGAGATTATGCAAATGGGCTGAAAATAAATTAAAATATTTGTACACAATATCGCTTCTTACCTTGTTCCTCTTCCTTCTTGAACGATGGATTTTAGAAGCCATTTGTATGGTACCCAGAGTTTCACCAATCTTCTCACGATCAGAAGAGACATGCGCAACTACTGTTGTTCTGCACGCCATATTACCAATTGAATCTTTCAACAAGCGCGTAATTTTGCTGTCCCTGGAAAACAGATCATACACAGGTGTCATTGGCTCAACAGAACATCACATTAAGAATAACACGTCAATAAGGGAATTGAATTTCGGACACCTTCGTCTATTTTCCACTTTCCCAGATTCAGCGGTGATATTTTCAATAAACTCGGAAACAGACGAAATATTCTTATCGTTATTCGATATATTGATCACCTTATCAGAAATAACGAACATCACATATTATTGTGCTGACGATAGTGGACTCAACATAAAGCTACTACTAATACCACCACTATAAACTATTCCAAAACGCAAACAAAGCAAATGGGGTGGGTTTTTTACAGTAGACTGGGCCATTTTCTATCTCTTGATTATTATGAAAGACTACTGCTATGTGCCAACACATTCACTGTTTTGTGATGATCTAAGCAGAAAGTTCAACATTGCTGCAACATATTAGAAACCTTAAAAACGACACATGTATTTTATGCTACCTAACTATAGAGGGAGGCAAGACTAATTAAAAAGAGATCAATAACAACGACCACAACGCTGTATCAACGCTTCCTAACCTGTGCTCTTTTCTTCAAAAAACACCTTGATGCATAAAGTTAGTCTCCCCTTGTTCCTTGAGTTGTTGGTTTTGAACGACTCTACGCGCACTTACAACATTTTATCAAGGAGAACTCAATAAAATTAAACAATGTGCCCCATAACATCAAAACGAAATCACCGAATGCTCACAAAAGGGGTATTGAACAGCCAGGTCAAACCCTTGATTACTTATAACACTACAAATGTTTCCACGGGTGGATCATAAGTATAAAATAAAGAACTGGGAAAGTCGGACATAACTTTAGACGGAAACGGCGAGCATTCAGAAACAGTTTCTAATAACATGTGCTCTGCATAGAAGACAATATAATTAGCTGCTTACTATGTGATACTTGCCATCAATAGCAAACTAATGACGAGTGCAAATCTTTACAAAGAAGTCAAGTCAGCTTCAATTCAAAATGAACAGATCAGGTCATCGTAAACAGACACTAGTATTCCCCATGACTTATTCTACAAATTACGAAGTGTTTCGGTGCTATATGTCTTTTGCAAACCATCTGCGCGTCACCTCGGCATGCATCATTTACTTTTAGACTGGCCTTCCGTACGTCCGATAAGATGACTAGTTGAATTACGATAAAGATTTTAACGAGCGTGGCAAACTGAAATTTAGCTTAATCAGAACACAATATTAATTTCAATTTGCAAGTAAAACATCCTATTCGGGGAGACTCTTTAATTTGTCCAACAGTCTATGCCATCTATTGAGGAAGTGTCTTGCCGCCGTTTTTGGGCTCATACGTCTTTTCATTGAACATTCTTTGCTTGGTAAAACCCATGGTCTTTAATGTCTCGTTATGATGGTCGATATTATCAAATTTAAGACATTATGGATATTGAGAAATGCAACTCCTAGCCTTTCAATAAGATGACGGGTTATCTGAATATGAAACGTTCCGCTGGATACGACATCAGTTGACCAACATTACTGACAACCTGCCACTTGCCACTAGCGCTATCACTATGGTAACTTTGTTGTACAATTATACTCAAAGCAGCCACATCTTGTTCTTCATTTCATGATGTACATGGGGACCGTTCGTCAGCTCCTCATTGGTAAGGCTCGCTATGTTGTCATGCTGAGAAAAGTAGCTTGCTAGCTCGTTATAAACACTTATCGAACCTCATAAGTTTCATAAGAATGGATAAGCTTGCTTAATGGCTTTGACGCCCAAATGAAATACTTTGACTTGTTTCTCTAAATGTGGCTAAAGAGCGGGAAACATTCTCGGTCGTTAAGGAAGACAGCATGGGATTCCTGATGAAAAGAACACCTTTCCCGAACTTGGTGCACGATATTCAACGGGTTCAGAAACACAACACTCGTAACAATGCCCGACATGGAAAGCCTATTGTTACTGAATCAACAATATTGACGTCTTCCGTTCTCTCCAACACCCCCCCCCTCCCCCCCAATTGCCCTAGGCTGACCTTATCATTGATTGAAAAATACATGAACTTCTGACAACGGACATAAAACGGGCTCATTTTCAAAACGAAGATAATCTACTAATTCTGGACAGTTTATTCGGTTGTATTGTCAAGATCTATCTTGAAGTCCCCGTAACCGAGAGATCTGAGACCTACCACGAAAAGAATCGACATTTCCAAAGCGTACGGACATGTTGAATGGCTCCAACACACAATGTCTTGCAAAAAATAGCTCCCTAGAAATTCCACCTTTAAAATCTTACCTGCATGGGTATTGTTTCATTCCATTTAACATGGCCACGATCACTGCTCCCAGAGAACCTTGCGAGGGAGCAGAATGCGACAAACAATCCCGGAATGCTCCTCGTTCCCAAGCTGACAAGTCGATAAGATATAGACGAGAACGGCCACCATGTACTAGATTGAGTAACAGATCGACAACAATTGGTGTCAAATTTGTGCTTTAACAAACACTAGTTAACTTTACCTGATGATGTGATGGTAAACGAAGGCGACTGACTATAGGGGAAAAGTCAAAGTGCTATCCAGCCACCCCGAGTAGAGGGGGTGTCTGGGTTCTGATCTATTGGTACTGATGCCTTGAGAGAACAATTACATTTAAAAACACAACTGGATATCGGTATGATCCCTATTTCACTAAGACTGAGGGACTCGGATAACATGCAGATCAACAGTATTTCTTTAACAGCACAAGCGTACAAACTTGTACGTTTTTCGAAACTATTCACCCCAAAGAATTGTGACAGTCTGAAAGAGGATCGAAAACTAAGCAACTTCAGATCTTCATTACAATTCTAAGTTCCTAAAAAGAAAGGCATATTACATACGGATGGGGTTCCACTGCCTAGAACAGTGGCTGCGAGTGGTTGCGAGTGCCCGATAAAGCAAGAATTGAAACAATAAGCCAAAAGAGTAAAATTCTATACGGGAGCCCTAACCTTGACGATCTGCAAATCCTCGTTACACGTTGCACGTTCTTCTATTACTTCTGTCTTTACACAAAACCCTATTTATTACATTCTTAATATCTAGGTAATATATTTGTTCAGGTTAAGCAATGTATACAAGATAGCGTTTGATAACAAAAACATTACAATTTAATTCAAATGATGGAAGTTCGGCACTCGGAATACTTTAACTTCAGGCCTTGAGGTCTTCAACTGCTCCAAATGTCAAATATGCACAAACAGTTGCCTTCCATCTGAAATTGGCTTCTTTTTACCATTTACTTAAGGATTACAAACCTTTCTGTGCATTTGAAGGGGGGGCACAATAGGCGACGGCCCACCTTTCCCTTCTCGAATACTCTCTTGCTCTATTCACTTGGACAATAAATAACAAGTGGTAGTCAATTGAGTACGTACCTTCACTCCTACTGCCTCTATCAATTCGGTATTGGTACACATGAAGAGTATAGATCATGTGACTGCCCTGGTATTCAGTGATATCCACCGACTCTGCCGGATAAAAGAAGCGAAATTCAGTTGACGTCGCAAAAATTGTTTTGATATAGATATTGAAAATGATAAGAAGATTCGTTCCGTCAATGCTGATCACCTAGCACTGCCATCGCAAATCATTTGTTATAAATACATTTGATGACCTAGAGCAGATCATATAAAGGCTGTTCAAATCAAGTACGGTTACGGTAATAATAGTTGGTTCAGATGGCATCCCCGCTACTAACGAACAGTGATCATACAAAAGTAAAAATTACAAACACAATAATCTCGTCCAAATTCTCAGCTTGGTCATTTATTCAATATTACAGTTTATCTCATCATCAGCAAACAGCTTCGAAAAATTTTTTTACATTTCCTAAGAACTTTTGAATTTAATTTAATTTAATTTTTAATTCTAGTAAAATCTTAGTACGACTGGCTCCTGCAGCCAGCTTTGAAGTTACCACAATTGCGATGTAACTTCCTTGAAGCAATCCTTGTTCCCGGCCATGATCAATTTGACTACCTATCTATATTGATATGTTGTCCATTTAGGGAAGACAAGTTCGAAAATGATGACGTGCATAAACGGAGAATACTGCACCATTACTCTCCTGTTCAGTGATGTCATAGACGTAATCAACTTCATCAAACGCCTATGTGAAGCAAAGCTTACCATTGGCTTCCGCCGGCACCGTTGTTCGTGCTGCCAATGCGGCGTCCAGGTAAAACGCGGCTTTATCTGCATTTGGAGCTCTCAATTCGCTGACATTAGAAAGCTGAAGAAGCAAATCAAAAGCGGAATGTTGGAAAATGAGACCTTTGTTAACAACTTTACGAGAAGGCATGGCGTAGACAGAGACACTGGGTACTTGCGAAAACTCGATACAGACTACGTCATGTTGTCTTTCTGCAGACTTAATCGATTACGTCGAATAACATTGGAAATTGCCTAGATCTTCTTTGATTCTTCGTACCACACAAGCTGCATACAATAACCACAAATAACCAAGTTAGATTACAACTTGATCCTTTCTCTCTTCGTTGCAATAAGATCCAGCGACAAAATCAACAGAATACAAGGTTTTTCCATACCGTAATAGCAGCATAGATGTTTATCATATCTTTAGGCTGAATTTCGATGTGTATGAAAAGTAAACAAATATAGATCCAGGAACATAACACCCTGCGAGTTACGAGAATCAGTAGTGACGCCTATAGTGCAATTGGGTAAGTGTGAGGGGTCAAAGGTGAACTGAGTAACAGTCATTACTTTGCAAGATTTAGGTAGCACGGCAAAACTTTCATACACTTCATTGAAACTGGAACCTTGCTTTGTCGGGAGCTTCCCCCTCGCCTAGATATTTCTTTAGTTCAAGACCCTTTATTCTCTTTTTCTTTACCTGAACTCCGCATATTGGATCCTCTCTCAAATAAATACCAGGGGACGTGCCACTGCTACTAGTACTGCTACCTCCTGAAAAAAAGAGAAGTTGTGTGAAAGGAAGTGCACGGAATGTACATGAAACAAAGGTGACATGATGTAAACAGATAAGGACATTTACGTGCACTCAAGGAAATCTGCATTGAGTAACTATTCACATCCAAGCCATTACAGCGGTTATTTTAAAACAAACTGTATTTAGAACCGATGGTACCTGATAATAATACTGTGATCGAACAAGCAACTAGATTTCATTGCACAAACAACGCAACGATGACAGTACAAGACCATTGGCACTTGTGTAGCACATTCGGTCAATCATTTTGCTTTCGCACAGCACGTGGTTACAACAAGTTTTCAACTATGCCTGTCGGCACAATCAATGAATGTTGCAAGAGAGATCAATAAGTATGTTGAATGCAATGTGTGGCTTTTCTTTAAAGCACATGACCCCTCCACCCCTCCGACAAGTCTAATGACAGTCCTCAACAAATCCTTCTTGTGATCTCAATCCTCCCCTCGCTCCTCAAATTCCTCCACGGCAGACATCATAACTTCCGGGTAACTAACATTGCTAAAGGGTACTTGTCTCTCCTGATTTTCCTCACATGAATTTGGATGACACCGTGATAGAACTTAAGTGAAATAGTCCAAGTTTCCAAACCACCTCCAATCCTTGGTGCTTACAGCAACATCATAACTCTCATGTACACATCCTCCTCATACGAACAATAGTGAAGTAAAGTCCAAGAATTCAGCACCTGTTGATCACTTAGAATGAAATCTGGGTGCAGGTTTTTATCAAATAACTAACTGTAAGTTAACATACTTCTATTAAGATTCGGCTACTTTCAGCAGGCTGGCGATGAAAAGTGGATGAATAACTGGCCCCTCATGCTACCATACTGATTGATAAGGTCTGACTGAACCGGTTTTGTTCCTTGCTAACTAGCTAATTACATAACAACACGGCGGGGGGTCTGGGCTTTAAGGTGAATGTAATCGATACCTTAAAATATGTCTACATGTTAGGTTGATTTTAAACTGTTCCAAGCACTACATGTTTCCCTTAAGTATAATTACATCAAGAGAGAGAGAACGAGAGAGAGAGAGAGCTGTTAAAAATATTGAATGTGGTTTATCATAACGCATGCGTGATACCATGGAACATCATTTTGAAATCTTTACCGGTTATCTATTTTCATAATCTGAACCAATTTCTATCAAAATGCATGAACTGATGCGAAATAGACTTTTGATACAGACGTCACTTCTAATACAGACGTTATGAGAGTATAACAGTAACAATTGATATCAAGTGTCGGACTTCCTCTTGTTACCTGATGCTTGCTCGGATAATAGATCTTTCAGATTTTCAGATCGTCCTACAATTTCCACAGCTGAAACTCGCACAGAAAACCTTGCACCAGTCCTATCAACAAAAAGAAGTCAAAATAGGTATTTCTGACAGTAACAAAGAAGAAACAACTGTCCGATCAAGTGACACTTTTCTCACCAGCTTATAATAAAATGCGGGCATTAAACGATAACAGATAAAAAGATGAGTATGTGTTTGTTTGTCTGTCTGTGTATTGGTGTGGGTGGTGAGCGGGGTTTGTTTGTGTGTTTTTTGTGTGTATTGGTGTGGGGGAAAGGAGGCGTTTGTGTGTGTGTGTGTATTGGTGTGGGGACGGGAGGGTTTTGTGTGTGTATTGATGTGGGGATGGGAGGGGTTTGTGTGTTTGTGTGTTTGTGTGTGTGTGTGTGCAAAAGCTGGCACAAATGCCGTGATGGTTATACTTTGAATAATCAATCTTTAGTCCTAAACGACTGAAAAACTAAAGCCATACACAGCTGTCAGCATGAAAAATAACAATACCTGGCCATGCTATTCTTCTTTCTGAAAAGATTCCAGGTTTGCATCACCGCTTGTTCAAACCAATACTTTCATACTATTTAAACCAATAATTACCAAATGATACAACCTTATCAGTAAGTAATATTCCCAAAACTATCTTCATTTGCAGTTTTAAATACAATGTGGCTGAGCTGTAGATAGAAACATTAAATAGTACCTCCTGAGAAAGCCTATTATTTCTTTGGGTTCCTGACTAACAAACGGTTAGGCTAAAAACATCATCTAGTGAAACAATCTTTTAAAAGAAACAAATGCTGTCTTCAGTGACATACCTTTGCTTGCTATCTTCAATCAAATTATAAAGCCACGTAATGGCACAAGGTATTGCTCCGAGGCTCTTGACTGCTTCATCACTACCAACCATCGTGTCCGTTTTCCCTGTGTTTCCTCCACCATAAACCACCAAACTCCCATCTCCTCCATTGATCACAGCATGCAGTACATCAAGTAGTGCAGTTGATGTTATTTCGTGCTGAACAGTAAATAAAAATAGCCATGAAACCCATTTAATATCGTGCAACATAGAAACCATATTTAACGAAAAAATTCAAGGCATCAAAGCCATAGCAAGGGGGGATTATAGTTTTTCACAAACACTGTTTACTATACAAAATTAAAAGTATCCAGTAGTATACAAAGGGTATTTTCGGGTGTATGGGTCTCCTTCTGTTCCCCCTTGAGAGCGCTCAATAACATTCTGTACAGCACTTCACTAATGATGTGTGACGTAACTTACCTGCGAAGATGATGGTTCGAATATAGCATCGAAGGCAAACATTTTCGGTGGCGCAGGCGCCAAATTATTCGATTTAACGCCATCCTCTCGCTGTGTCTTGGGCTCAATTACTGTCACTTGTCTTCTTCGTTGGTCTATTTTTAGAAGAGGACTGGTACTACTGTCACTATCAATGCTGGGTACCGCTCGAAGCATGACCTTCACCTGTAGCGGAAATGATAAGGTCACGATAAAATCTTGCTACTACTTCGATTAGGGCTTCGGGGAAGTGTTGTAGCATGCTAGTCAACTTATCAAAAGAAACCTGAGGTATCTTAACAGACGGAAGGCTGTGGTGGTTGACAGTCATCGAATCATCTTACTAGTCACACTGTATCCTAGTGGGTTGCTTGGTTTAAAGGGTTCTTACTTTCACAGAAGAAGTAAGGATAAAAAACAGTCAAAGAGTAAACAGATCATTCGGACCTGTGTAAAGTACTTTTAAACAAAGAAACGTGAAGTATTAAATCTGGGGTGAAATATTCTCCGATAACCAGGGAGGTCTTTGCAAAATACGCCGAGGTTTATAAACAAAAAGAGAGGTTGCCACATCAGTATTAACAGAAAGCCGTTGACAGCAATAAAACTATGTCTGTACAACTTGACACGTATATGATCTACGATTGAATTAATGGAGAATCGCGTATAAAGCTTGCAGCTAGTGCCTCTGCAGGGCAGTCAGTACCAAAATGAAGATTTATGGGTACAGTTTTGGCGCTAACGGAACCTTTAATGATCCGAGTGCACTAATATTCGCTGAGATCAAAATATGTTGCCATGACTTCCCCTTCCGTCCTTTTTGTATGTAGAATTGTCTGTTCTATTGTTTACTTCTGAAACGACGAAACTATTTATGGTAAATCCTCAATCTTTCAACATTTAACTTTGTGTGTCACTGAGGAGTACAATTAAAACTGTCGACAAAAAAATCGACTGCTTTTAACGGCGGGCTTATTCTAGTAAAATTGATTATTTATGTTAGGGCTGATGATCATTATATTTGGTAGGCGTTAAATAATTATTATTAGTGGGGAGAAGTAGGTAGTCTTTCATTATATCAAAAGTAGGAATCTGCAGGGTAATCTTAAAAACTGCATATTAAAATACAATTTATTTTACCCATTTTAATGGATTACAACCAGCCAACCACCCCACACCCACCCTTCTTGTCTCCAACAAACGAAAACAAGCAGTTGACCAAGAAATCAATCTACGTTCTATATTGATGAAGATGACATTGCTATATCACATGTAACCTCCTGAAGCAGAGGGAAAGTGTTTTTGGATTTTAATGATTTTGGAAATGTTTAAATTATGGAAAAAATACTCAATATCCACCTTGCTCTATTAGTGAGTACGTCAATGGCGAAATTGAAAGTGTTGTCTTTCCCAACACCGAGATATCAGCTTTCAAAGTTTGAAAGCTCTTCAACAAAACCTTGTTATTTGATGCTGGTTGCTAACGTTAGGAACCAAGGAATATTAACGAAGTTTTGACTGGAGATTTTTGAAATTGAAACTCCTCTAGTTTAAACATTATTACACTACTGAGTCCTGGTAGTTTGTGAGACAGCCTATAGCAGGATTGCCTTTAGATATCTAGGGTCAAATCGTACTATTTCCAAAACTTTTGATTTGTGACGTCAACACTTTCCCTCCGCATTCTGCTACTGTACGATGTTGTTTACCGATCCAATCTGACGTCACTCGTGATCATTTAAGTATTTGACACCATTCAGTCAGTTAAATTGTGGTATATCCTGAAGGGCAGTTCATCTCGTTTACATGAGGAATAACAAGTTAAAAGGAACTGACGCTACCAGACATACCTTTCCATCGACGCGCCTTCCCATATATTTGAATAATCCGGGTGGCTTTGGAGGCGGAGTGAGCTCAATCATGTCGGCAAAATTGGTTGGAAATAATGCTTTGTCTTCTCTTTCTTCTTGTATGTCATATTGCATTCGACTTGGATCGCGGCTGAGAAGGCGTGAAACGGTTCTCTTTGTCTTCTTTTTAGTTGGTATGTTAAACTTTTGGGCGGCTCTGCAAAAATCATAATGTACTGAAGGTCAACGGACAGAACTGCTGTTTAACAGGCAACATGAAATAATTATCATTCGACTCCAATGATCAACAAAATCGGATGTCAAGTATTTCTTCCCCAAAGAGCTGCTCAATAAATTGGCGGTTACAGGGGTTAAAATGATGTCACTAAATTGATAAGGCTACTCACTGTACACGTACTAAAACGCGGTCGCTAGCATCATCGAGGGAGCATTTGTAACTCATAAAACGTAAACAAGATCTTAACTACCTCCAAAAAGTGCAGTTGCAATTTAGCGCATCCATAGAAAATTGTCTGGCTTTTTAAGTTTTAGGCTGGGTATCATTTCCTGCCTTACACGACACCCAATAAATTCACTAACTATTATTCCTTTCAAAATATCGTCGACAGTAATATCACACATGTGTACCTAGATCTATTCGAATTCATGTAGTCTGTCTCCAAGGTCGGTCTATCTGTCTGGCAGAGGGTCTTATTGTTCTAATCGTGGAGGTGTCAGATGTCAGAAAAAAAATCTTTAATGCAAGGCTAGTTCATCTAGACTCCCACCTCACCATTGGCATCTGCTCTAAAGCAACTTCCTTCCTTGTTTGGCACTATCAACACTGTCACACTTAACATCTGTGAATTCGGTGACTTCCTACCTTGCCTTAGAAATCACATCAATGCAGGGCTTGGCGACTATAAAATTTGCGGGCAATGTTAAACTGTACAAGAGCTGATTGCACTCCAGTCACGTCGTGTTCATACGTGTCAGACCAAACAATACAACATGGCAGTGACTTTATGGCATTTACCATCATATAGAAAAGTGGTAACGCATGTTCACAGCCACTTATTACTACAGTATTCTGATGATGAAATACTTGATGTAGCCTGCACGAAAAATAAACTACTCAAGTTATATATTGATATATTAATTGTATTACACTACTTTAGAAGTTTAGTATGCAAGATGGCTATTTTCATTTGGATGTTTGAAACCCTTTTTGGAGGTCGTGTTTGTTCATATGAAAGTCCGCAGTGACTCATTACATTCTTACGTGAACATCTTCGATTTGAAATCTCTTCTAGTTTGCCTTCTTCGATGGTTCAGGCACCCTTGTTCAAATGCGTTCTGTGGTGCCTACGATCTCATTCCTCCAAATGCACTTTAGGTAACATAGCAAAAGCTCTGACGCGCGGCACCCGAGAGACTCGGTTCCATCGCCGTCAACTACATTATAGTTATACATCCATATCTTTAATCCATATCATTAATCCATAACAAGTTCACTAAAATTCTCGACAATGTCTCATTTCTTCCTGTGCGCAAAGACAGCACTGCCTTATCAGAATGAGCTTCTCTGAACCATTCTTCCTCTCGGCTTCCTATTGACTTCATAGCAAAATGAACACCCACAAATCCGTGTCTCCTTAATAAAACCGTGCTGCATTCTCTTGTATATGACATTGGATACTTATGTTGTCATAATCCATTAAGTGGAGTAGGAAGTAACCAATAGTCACCATCTAGCAGTCAAGAGCGACTTTCATATTATACAAACGTGTCAAAGGATTGCGAAGATTTTCCCCTTAACCAAAGAAACCTCAAAACCCCATGTCTGTTCACAGTTGTATTTAGCAGACTTACAAATCAAATTCGAGGTAGTGATGGCAATACATATCCACAGATAATCAAAATTTCTCCTCTACCCTTTAAACATCAGGTACAGCGACGTAAAAGTTATTCACAAATAAGGCAAAGACTTGAGATCCGTCATTTGTAAACAATTTTGTAAGTAACAAACACGTTTGGGGCGTGTAAGCGTGGACTCGCCAATGGCTGACAGAAAAAGAACGGGGCACTCGAGAAGTGAAACTACCAAAGAAAGCCCTTGTTTTTTGTTATATAAAATAATAGCTTTAAAAAATCTCAAGAGACGGTCCCTGCCTCCTTCTCAAAGAGCCCCGAAGCTTTTATGACAGGTGCATTTAAAAGCTATTCTGAACAGTCAGATGGGCAACACTGTCCAACCTTACTGAGTCACAGCCATTCTACCCTCTGCCGAATACCGCAAAAAACTAC
Source organism: Carybdea cf. marsupialis auct. non (Linnaeus, 1758) (assembly GCA_010016065.2). Taxonomy (NCBI): domain Eukaryota; kingdom Metazoa; phylum Cnidaria; class Cubozoa; order Carybdeida; family Carybdeidae; genus Carybdea; species Carybdea cf. marsupialis auct. non (Linnaeus, 1758). The sequence goes on along the minus strand of JAAAKL020002853.1, from coordinate 4,228 downwards.
AACAGTAATAAACAAATCATAGGGAAACAGTGGGGAAAAAGAAAAAATCACAAAAAATGCAAATCCTTTCTAGAATTGCATAAACTTAGTTGGATATTCTGAATTGAACTTGGTCTTTGTGAAACTTATAAACTTCACAATTCCTTTTCGAAATGCCACTAAAAGCCAATAAAACGAGTTTTTCGAAACTCTAGCCTGCTTGCTTTAAATTCATCCTAAAGCCAAAGAGGCGATTTTGAAAAGAGAAAGAAGGGTGGAGGGGGGCCAAGATCACCTTGTATCAAAGATGGTCATTGCTGAGGCAACAATCCCTAATCATCCTCTCGGCTTTACTACTAGACATAAAAAGTACGAAAAGAGCTTGAATCGACATCATTTTGTCTTGGAATTCCTTCCTTTCTGCTTGTGGTGACAGATCAGGTCAATGAAATGACATCATGTCACATTCCAGCTGACCTCAGTGCATGTCAACTGTCTAGTCGTCAATTTCAGGGCTGTGGAGTAAATTATCTCACTAGCTCACTAGACGGCATCACATTTTGCATAACATTTCTTACCGCTGGAACATGAGCATTTTGCATCTAGGTGCCAAACCGCAGCCAATGTTTACATGTCGCTGTTTGTTTACATCTTTACGCAGAAACATTTGTAGTAACCATTGATATATGAGCACAACGATCACCTGGAGTGTACTTGGATGCTTCGGAATCCAGCATGTTTTGTTTACAATCGCAAGACGTTATTTCGTCTCCAATATTGTCAACTGTTGCACATAGCTATCTGTTTGTTTATCTGGGTTAAAAAGCTAGAAACTAGATTCGTTATCTTATTTAAGTAATAACTACGAATAACAAACCTGGTATATATCTACCAACCTAGAAAAAGGAGCGCTGTAAAATTCTGAAAAGACCATCTTGAGCATTTATGTCAAATAAAATCCTCTGTAAAAAGTGTTGACCAGTCACTTTTCCAAAACTGGCAGTCTCCGACTTTTCCTTTCCTCAAATTTTATGAGACGGATTGCTCCTCTTGCATAAATGCAGAAACCTTCATGGATCATCATCTGTCTCACTTCATCGACACTGGTAACTATATAAGATTGGCCACGTCTTACAGCTGTGCTCTTCCCGTAATGAGAGCAAACAAAGCTTCGGCGAATTTGTAACCTCTTTGAGACAATAATTCTACACAACCTCTGATTTTCATCATAGTATCAGTTACCTGATATGAAGTAACGGACTTAGCCGTGTTAGTTGCGTTCTGTGTGATCTGCACTGTCCCCCAAAAGAGAGTTAACGAGGTATCCTTTCTGGACCAAAAGCAGTTATTATAAAGAAAGTATCCTACCAGTAAACAGCCTATTTCTCCTCATGCACCATTAAAGCGGCCATCACGTATTAAGAAGGCTTGTTTATAATGTAACGAATAACGTAAAGGATTTGCATGTATTGACAAACAACCATATCAATAACAACTGTTCCCCTCATTCGCTATTGGCACTGCTGACAGGTAAAATCTATTTCATGATCTAAACACCACGAAAACGCGGTAAATTCAGCGACCCGTCTAATAAAAACAAACCAACCTAGCTAATGCCTCAGTGCATAGAACCTCACAACGAAAGCCCGCGATTTTTCCATTGCAATTTGCAGCGCAGAAAATCCAACGATATCTCAAACAAAATGTATGTTTACCAATATCCTTTATAATATATCTTCCCCTGATGGTTTATGCTATTATTAAATTGAGCACAATGCCGGATATAAAAAAATAGGGGAGGGGAGGTGCCTGGCTAGGAGTAAAAGTGCCGGACATGCAACGCATATTCTTCATTCGCTCGGGCAAGTTGTTCGGTGATTTCGTAGGGGATACGATCCCTACTGGATCAGGCCATGGAGCAGTTGTTTGTGTTATCGTTTGTTTCATCTGATAGATCATTCCCAAACTTGCCAGATACCTACGATGTTCAGAACGCTCTTCACACCCATTGTCTAAGCTTTTTCGTATTTCAGCAGCCAATTTAATGCTTCAATTGCCCCCTTCACCTTCGAGATCATCTTTCGCAAACTAGTCAACGCTGATGACGTTATTTGTCTTCTCATACTCCCCCAATCAGATGTACCCTCAGCTGCTTCTTTTACGAATATGCAGTACTGACCGAATAAATGTTTTTGAGAAGATAGTTTTGAGGTTTTGTACCAGAGTAAGTCCTAACTTTTAAAAAACCAAGTGATCTTCATTTTGTGGTGGATAACGAGATAAATCCTAGAAAATTAAGGAACTTCCGGTCATACCTAGATTGCTACACAAATGATGACATCAAACGTTCGTGTACAATTTTCGTGCTCTCCGTAGCTGTTTGCCATCCCAATAAGATATTACTACCATTGATCAGCTCAACTCCTGCATCCTACTCTAACCGCAAAGTAAAAGCTTTCATAGCTGCAAACCAAAGGCTCTTAAAACACAAGTACACCTTATCGCTAGAAATGTATTATTGTACTCTGTATACCAAGGTAATACATGGAACACAAACGGTTTTTCCAAACGAAAAAGTCTGACCGACATGTTACTGCTTTCAGCCGTTATTCGTGTCAGTTATTAACTACCTGTGCTGTAATAAACGACAATCCAATTAAATAGACAACTATTCAGATTCAAGTATAAATCAGGTGTTACGGTACTACCCATCCGAAACTTCTCGAGATCCTTCCTGGCATACCTAGCGATCCCATCTTTGCTTTGTTCAAAACATTCTCCTTCCAATAGAGGCAAGGGACTACAATCAACCCGCTCTATGTAAAATCATGGATGCACGAATGTATAAATTTCACGCCGTCCCTGAGTGTAGTCATAATCTCTCTCAACCTTCAGAGAAATTTGGCAATGGTGTACAGAAGGGGACAGCAAATAATACCTCGAACAAAATTCTTGGCATAAAACTTACTTGGCAAAAAACAATGCCGCTGCCGGTATATCTTGGCCATGTCTTCTAGCATCCTCTATGCTAACGCTTGCGTTAATCATCTCTTGTTTCCCTAAGAAAAATAGAAAGAAACCCGTCTTCAAAGGCAAGACGTCTAGTATTCATCGACTCCATGCTCTGACGAATCGTCCATTGAATAAAAGTAGGTGGGAAACGTTCGGCTCTCGTGAAAAAATGCGAGACAAAAGCAGCTGGAAATGAAGCTATTTCTACTACACGCACCACAAAGCAGAGGAAACGATCGCCTTGTAACAGTTGCCCAAGGCTGCTTGCATAACCAACTTCAGACTAATCCAGTTGGTTTTACACCCGATGTTTTGTGGAATACACAAGATAACAACAGATATTAGAGTAGATGCTGTGAATGGAAGAAGACTTGGTGACGTTTGCATCTCGACAATCCGCGAAAATACCTCTCAAAGGCTTTGCAAATCACTCCAAATTTAGAATCGATGAAGCACGCGCTGTCTGTCACAATTTTTCGCAGAAGGTTTAAGATGTCCAATACCATGTAATCTGATTGTTACTTGACTTGCGACATCCGCACGTTTACGATGTCCGGGACCTCCGTATCGGAAGTTTGACAGGAGTCTGTCGAACCCTAACAACTTCCTGGATTACCTTCTCACTCATAATCAGCTGTTTTAAATACCGAATCTTTCTCAGGCTGTGATAATCAAAATCGCTTTCTGTTACCTGCTACATTATTTATCGACATGTCGCGCCTATCAACTTGGTACGTTAGATTGGTGCAATGACACTGTCGGGAGATATAACTTACTGAAAAACAAGTTTTTGATTACCCTCGTACATGCCCTCACGTATTTAGGTCAAAAACATTGGTCCCAAATTCTAAATTTCCCGTAAAGTATCGAACTTCTATGATATTGAACCTTTTTTCTAAAACCATCTTGGCCAAATTGATACTATTGGTTTCCCTTCTGAATAGAAATATTTGCAATGCAAGTGATATCCCATGGCGCCAAGACCCTGATTTACATAAATAAAAATGGTAAGGAGGCCTTGCTTTCCAATGTTCGTCGTTACCGCTTGTGAAAGCCCGGTCGTCTCGTTCTTATTCCCAAGGAAGTAAATCTGTTTTGAAAATCATTGCATCCAGGATACAGGCCTACACGGTACAGATCGAAAACGCCATCTGACGCCACGCTCACGAAGCTGGCCCTCTGGGAGAGGGGGGGCGGTTGAGATTTCAAAAATTTCGAAGGGGGGCGGTTAATATTC
>JAAAKL020002852.1:0-24688 GCA_010016065.2 Carybdea cf. marsupialis auct. non (Linnaeus, 1758) | reverse complement strand
CTGCACTGATGAGCCCACAAAGGGCGAAACAGTTCTGTCTGCAGATTGGGTACATACATATATACGTACGTATGTACGTATATACACATATATTGCATTATTTTCCACAACATCTGTTTGTAGATCTGATCAAGAAGCGGTCAATTTACCACGGTTTCTAAGATAGCCGTAATAATGTATGAAACTCCGGCATCATCACTGTACAACTGTGAGGTTTTTTGTTTGTTTGAAGGCAGTTTATATTATTAATATTTAGCAGAGTGTAATCATTAGGGGCCTAGCCCCATAAAAGCGTAGAAATTGATATCGTTGGATGGTGTTGAATGACCATCTTGGATTTATTAAAAGTTTATGTACTTGTTAGAGGTACAATTCATAAACATTTTTACGTAGTGAGTATGTACACGGAGTTTCACTAAGAATCGCTTTAACTCAAAGTTGACTTACTGGTTAATAATTGTTGTGTAGAAATTTTAGGCAGATAGGTTTAATATGAAAAGGCACTGTAGCGATATTTTTTTGCCTCGCGTGAGCCTGTAGAACGGACAACGCCAACTCCTTTTATTTTCACGGCGTGAAAGATTAACTGGCGTTGGAGACATACAACAGTCTCTTATTTTAGCTCTGCATCTCATGCTACTGAAGGATATTAACCCGCCCTTTATGAAAGTGGAAGACGCAAAGGGGATGCATGAAGATAAATGGGGTTGCTGTATATTAAATGATTAAACTCCAGACCCCAGAAATGGCACTGAGATTCTTTTTCTTGACGTTATCGCAGACATTGTATTTCAAAGCGAATATTTCAGTAGTGGAGCGCGTTGTTTGTGTAGTGGCTGAGAGTATCTGATTTAGACGAGAGGGTTCTCGCTAGATAATGAGATTATTGTGCAAATAATGCTTTTGTTAGAGTCCACATAAGAACACTGATATTCATTTAGCAAGGACAGATTTGTTTCAGAAAGGTGTTCACATAACATGATGTGACAGAAGAGAACAATTTAAGGAAGACTTTGACCCAGCATGAAGCCGATTCAGCGATGTACATGTTCATTTTCCAACATTACAATGGATATAACGTTGGTAGATGCAAGTAATTGGTTTTTCTAGATCACTAACCTTTCCGTCAGTACATGGTTATGGTGACTTTTACCCTTGCACACTTTGTCGGCAGAGAAATCAGAGTGGCTTTTGAATGCGAAACGGCCTTGGTATGCATCTCTTCGATTGTTTCGAAAGACGTTTACGAAGTGAGTTGCTTGATTGTTACAATAGGGACATGAGGCCAGATTAGACATCAGATGCATTAGAAAGATGCTTCGATTCCTATGCACTGTGAGTGGAAGGCTTCTATAAAACAATAGTACTAGATTTATGTACATAGTTCCAAGTGACTGAAGCAGTCCGTGGAAGTAAACAATGGTCGTATTTATGACGACTTTTTCTAGAAAACTGAACAGACTGACAATACAACATATTAACTTTCTTTCCTTCGTTAAAACGTTACAAATATGCGTCAAAAATTACCCATGACAATTTTGGTCAGGTGTTCTAATTGTAACATTGCTTCGTTTGACCAAAAACGTTTTTAGGGCGTATTTGTTTGCATCATGTGAAAAAGGAGACGTAGAGAAGTACGACGAAGAAATGCCAGCGCTGTATGTGCAAGTTTTGAGGAGTTAATACAGTTCTTAGTGTTAAAACATGTTTGAAACATTACAATAACATTTGTCTGAAACCACTCCTACCGTCACACCCGAGACCTTATTGCCGTCAAATATTTACTTTATTTGTCAAGACGTGAACAAATATTGCATTGTAGGACCCAGGACTGATAATGTTTGCCAGCTTCATTAAGTGTTGGAACAGTAGTCCGCCCTCTTTCGCAATTGTGAGGTTAGCTATTATGCTACACCATTGTTGTTAACTATTTTTAACTACTGATCCTTAACGTTGGGCTTCGTATAAGACGTAATTATGAGGCCTGTCATACTTTACAAAGGTGTCATGGAGGCTCGTAATGAATCGATACCTCACTAGATTGATATTCCTTTTTGCTAATTGTATTTTTTGCGTTACTTATATGAGGAAACAGTTTAAGTAAGTGACATCCAACATAGCAAAGAAGAGATAAAGGTAAAATATGCGGTAAGAAATGCAGAAGTACGCTGCGTTTAGGAAAACCAATTAAATGGCTACCAGAATGCAAGTACCGTGGAGATTAATATTAAGTGAAGAATATTAAAGAGTTCGTATCTTGCCTTTCGATAACAGGAATTAAGGGCAGACTATCATGATGTCGCCGACTCCAAAATACTAGAGATCTACACAAACACGCTTCAATTTATATTTTTCTTTTTTCATCATTACTGCAAACAAAAGTAGCAGGAAAGTACTGATAATGCAACTATTAAAAGACATGAAACATCTACAGGATTATCTTAGACACCGAATCGTTGAGTGTGTTTATATCGTTGATATACTTGTATGCTCCTGGATTTTTAAACGCCGTGCCTGAATATGCGGCGTTTATTTAGAGTCTCTTTCTGTTTGGCACTGCTTATGTTGAGGATATACAGCCGTGCCCCACTGCATTACGCAAAAAATGCATACGAAATGCGTGGAATGGTATCCTTGGCATCCATCGGTAACTGTTTACCAAGCTACATAATTTATAAAATGATGCTGTCTGGGTAGTGATAACGAGTCACAAAATATTAAATAAAACATTGCAACTATCTTGGAATTTAATAGTTCTAATAACAGTGACGGTTGCCCTTGTAATATGAGGGGCCATGGATATTGGTATGTTGCTCTCTCATATTCTTGAATGTTTTCTTTTTGTAGAGCAAAGTAGACGAGATGATTTAGAAGCACTGGGGCACATGTTCATGTATTTTTTGCGAGGGAGCTTACCCTGGCAAGGGCTTAAAGCAGATACGTTGAAAGAGCGATATCAAAAAATTGGAGATACTAAAAGATCGACACCTATAGAAGTCCTCTGTGAGAATTACCCAGGTACGCAAACCTTGTTGAGTTTTTTTGTACTTTTGCTACAATAGTCGTGTTTACGATAGATTGAAGTAAAGTGAGTTAAGGAGCATGGAGGTTCCTTCTGTTTCTTCGTTTACTGCTCCTTGATGACCTAGGATCATGTCAGCTGGTGCCATGCCTCAATACCTGTGAGCGTTAGGCATGTGTCGTATCGAATTCAATTTCAAACTTGCATGATGTTTGTACATATGCCGATTTTTTTCTATCGTGCGCTTCTTAAACCGAACGCAACCGTATTCGAATATGTTTTGTTAACTCATCAAGAACATAGTTCTCGCGATAGTGAAATGTTAGGACAAGATATGAGATGTGGACGCTTAATACGAGGAGAGAACGAAAGTTATCAACCTCATGGGGCATATGTTTTCGAGGGTTCTTAGACCAACTCTTCCCTATTCCCCTAGTATTTACTTGCAGTGATACATTTCGAACACATGCAATACTATTTCTATGGACCATTGGCTCGGGATTTTTGTTATGCGTGTTATTTATTTGAGTGTGTAAGAAGGACCGCGCATGTTACTTTCCTGCACGAAACTGAGCCAAAAAGGACCATGGCACTAACCTTTTTGCTTCTTTTGTTGAAGTTTGCACTTTTTTAGCAAACACTTTAGTACGGCTCTTGACAGTGAATGCTGTATATATGAAAAACAAATATGTAAATGTGAGCTTTTGATTGTTTTCTTGGAGAGAGAATTGTTAGTGAGAGGTTTCAGCTGTCTCCATTCCAGTCACTCGAGGTGTAGGAACTTCATATGTGTAGAAAGACCAATCACCCTAATCATCATCCGCTGAAATAAGAAATAGATTTCACTGTTTGATAATCATACGTTATTCCCCAGTGTAGGTAGGGGGGAGTTTAAAAAGGAATACGCCCGACGTAGCCTCAGTATTTCGTAAAAGGCGAGTAAATGGGGGACAGGCAAGGCAACGGCATCCCACCTTACCCAGGCTAAGAAGATGCCAAGAAAACCAATGATTAGACGACACAAAAAGAAAACTGGAGACGGCGTGAAGGGCGCTTGCTTGATTTAAAGATGAACCTCACCCGGTAGGGACTGAGGTCCAGTGATCGAACCCACCTGAACTTCATCCCATGACCATCGCTAAAGCAAAATAAATCGACAACCAGTCTGAATAGCAAAATTGAACGTGAAAACGCTCTATCAAAAGGGAAACTCGAAAACGTCATCAACATTGCCGAGATGAGGTTGACAAGCCACGATTCCATAAATAGAAATGGCTGCAAAGTGTCGTGCTCAGGCTTGAGTTGGACTCATCCTCGACAAGACATCACCGGGAAGCCTCCTCCACTTTTGGCCAATCTCAGATCGCGTCCGACGTGCCAACATCAATGCAAGACCCTTCAACATTAGTGTTGTGCAGTGCTACGGGACACTTCAACACGAAAATCGGGGAATCAGAGTTTACAAACGGCAGTTGGTCCCCATGGCTTAGGACAGTTGATTGAACGCGGCGAAACGTTTGGAGACTGTTGCGAGGGACACGAACTAGTAAGGAACACATGGTTCCAGAACCCTAGAAACGCACTAGAAACGAGATAGACTATATCGTAATACACCAAAGGTCCAAAAACTCTTGTCACGTAGTCACGCTTGCTCCCAGGAGCACATTGTGCTAGTGATTAAAACCCGGTGATTGAAACTTTTAGGGTGAAGCTGAAGAAGAAACAGGTGGGACGGAAGAGGAAGATCTTCGATTACACAAGTCTGAACACTGTCTCAAAACCAACGTCCGAGCTAGTCAAACCTTCAAATCAGTTGGCCACACAAATGTGTTTTGCACAAGTTTGGGAACAAAGCAAGACTGCTGTCACTGCCGTCAGGGACAAGTACATACTCGAGGAACCCCGGAAGATACATGTTGAATGGATGACTCCTGAAATCCTCCAACAAATAGTAAAGAGACGAGAGGCCAAGGGCAGCGACAGATACGAAGAAAAATCTAGTGATAAAGCACATGTGCAATAATGCGGCGGAAGAATGCTTCAATGCCAATGTAATGAAGTAGAAAAGCGTTTCAATGACAGTCACAAAGAAGCCCAATAACGAATAAAGTACGCAACTTTAAGACACTTAAGAAACTCAACTATTGGATGCCAGGAATGAAAACAAGGAGATCTACTCATTGAGGAAGATGAAATCCTTGGAAGACGGAAGGGATTCATAGAAGAGCTGTACGGCTATAACACCCGAACAGAAGAGCCAATCAAATTCTATGACCAGTTTGCAGGACCACTAAATTACCAAAGATGAAATAAGAAATCGCAAGATTCCTATCGGAAAAGCTGCTGGACCAGATGAGTTGCCAATTTAAGTTGTCAAAGTCTTGGACGGCGATGCAGTTTGTTTTTGCGCCATTTTCTGAATTAAATTTATGACCAAAGGGAGCTCTTATTTGACCTAATCAGATCGATTTTCATTGCTATTCTTTAAAAACCTGGAGTAATTGTGTTTGAAAAGTTCCGAACCATAGCGCTCATGAGCCACACGGTCACAATTCTTCTTCGAGCCATCATACTCCGCGAAAGATAAAAGATCCACCCTATGATTGCTAGCTGCCAGTACGGTTTCATGCCCAATAGGAGGGACAGTAGACGCTATTTTTGTTCTACGATGATTGGAGGGTGAGCGCTTAAAATGAATCAAAACTTTCATAGACAATGTTAAGGCCTTTGACTAGGTCGCACATGAGGATCTAATGCTGCAACTGTCCGATCTTGATATTCCTGACAAAGATATATGAATAGTGCAGTCTCTCTGCTACAACCACCCTAAGTGAGTAGGTGATGATCAAGGATCAAGGTACGAGGATATTGAGTTCAATCTCCAGGCTAATACAATTTCTATAATGAACAAAGCAGACACCCGTTTGACGATTTGGAAGTTGGCGGTGTCACTGTAAACAAACATTAGATTCCCTGACGATACGTTACTGTTGGCCATTTCTGAAGAAGCTCTCCAGCCTCTGGTTGATTGCTGCGTGGAAGAAAATTGCTAGATAGTAGTTTACGGCTATAAGGTAAAGCAGGTTCGCCAGTTCAAATACCTCTGTCCAATCGTTAAGGATGATGCTTAGGCCAAGCAAGCTTTTACTATAATAAATGGCGTCTTCTCAAGATGGCGACACGGCTGCGAGTCCTGTTTTGCTGCATCGGACCGATCATGAATCTTGGACAAAATATGCTCCATAATATCCATTTACATGTATTTACAGTCTACCACGCCTTTGTTCCTCAGTAAGTAATAGCTTTCCGGCTGATCTAGCCAAGAACACAACAGTCATTTTCGTCGTCCCGTATCATCGTGATACATATCACCGCTGCGTAAAGAAAGGTCAACTTTGAAGAGTGCATCAACCGTCTTGGAAACGAACTTTATGAACTCAGCATTCTTGCTGAGAAGAAGCAGGATTTTACTGTTCTTGCAACTCTTTTCGTGTTGCTCAGAAAGAAAAAATGTATGAAATTATTGAACTTCAGAATGTGATTGATAATATGCAGCTACAATTCTGGACAGATAGAAGTTAAACTTTTACTAAATTTCGGTGAAAATGGAATAAATCACGCAAGACACTTGCCATATGAAAGTGGTGTTCATTACTGAAATTATTTGTTTTCTTACACCTCTCCGCTTACGAGCAGGGACATACAAGTGTCCAGTATACTCGTTTTTAAACTTGACAATATTTTGGAACGGGGGCCAAGGAGACTTGCATATTTTATAGTCCAAACTTGTAGAGCTGAAGGAACTTAAGTGACACTTTCCACGATGCACTTGTTAAGAGCAGTGTAAAATCCCAAGTGGTAGAATACAAGCCTCCCTTGTTCACTTGATATCTTGATGGAGATCGTCTTGTCTTACTTCTTGAAAAAGTAGCCTAAATTTTGTGAGCTTTCTTCAAAAAGGGCTTAACTCTTTACAATTTGAACTATGTGGTGCAAAATATTGTATATGTTATTTGTCAAATTAACCTTAAAATTTGGCATTTTGGAGGTCTCAGAAGCAAGGAGACGCAAAATTTTTCCGGGTCTCAGATCGCCCCTGGACCCCAGTTGCAAAGCACGCTTGCTCCGTTTGCGGGCCCTCCAATCCAAATACGTAGATACCCTTTTTCGCCCTTTGTGTGCCCTTGAAGTTTAAAGAAAATCCGTGAAAACCCCTTGAATTTTTTTGAGAAAATCTGTGGCCACCCTGGAAGCTGCTCGACACAATCAAAGTGCGACAGGTCAAATTCCTAGGGCACGTAATTCGAAAGGGACAGCTCGAACACATGGCTTTGTCCGGGAAGATCTCTGGGAACCGATCACCCGGGAGGCAGAGGACAAAACACCTGGACCATGTCAAGGAATGGACCAAACTCGGAAGGTCGCATCAAGTTTTCCCTGCATGTTACGATAGACAGTTCTTCACTGATCTCAAATGATGTGGCACTCGAAGAAGAACAACAAGGCATTTTTTACCCTGCTTCTCTCCAGCACCTGCCAACCCCTAACTTGTGCAAATGGATGTGTGTATGGTAATTAGTATATATGCTTTCACCCGTGGTTATGGTGTTCTTACTAATGCCATGAAATTTTGACAATAGTCCTGGAAATGCCTTGGAAAAGAATCTGATTTTTGCTGGCCATCCTAGTAAACGGAAAGCGTGAGCTAGTAAGATTTTGCACACAACGATTAGGTGAGGGGTTGATGCACCTGAGGCTTTTTATTTTTACGTCACTTTTTGGTGATTTAGGTGCAGTAAGCACTTCCAATATTTTAGGGCCATTTCTGCAGATTACCGCTTGTAAGACATCAATATTATTAAACTCTCTCTTGTGATTTCCTCATTTGGGGTCGGGAACTCCATGTAAGTTATCTCTGAACCACTTAAAGTTTCCTCGATTTTCAGTTTTTGGGTGTTTTTTTAGGTTTTTTTACATGTTATATTAGCCCTTCAAGTGTACCTATTTTTTTTATAAGAACATAGTTTATAAGAACGTAACCCTTGAAAATAGTAAAAGTTAAGAACTTCTTAAGAACGAAGTAGGCTTTAGTTGGACTAATATTAAGAACATTCCATAGCTGGTATTGATGTATATATATTGCACGGTAAACGACAACTCCGTTTTTTAAAATCTTTGTATGGACGGCCAAATCCCAACAGTTTGAAAATTATCAGGAAAATCGATATATTCGGATGATCGAATAATTGCTTAAAAAACATTCGCCGTTCCCCCAGGGGGGGGAACTCATTGACTTTCATGACGGGGGTGATCATGTACACTTTTGGGGTCTGAAATTCAGAACAGACTAATATTCTGGCAGAGCCAGCATCAGTCGTTTACATTGTACTTGCCTGTGTTCATTTGTCAGAACATGAAGGAAAACAGGGTTTTCGGAACTGAAATATTAAGAACATGAAGGCTTAATATGATTCAGAATTAAGAACATTTTAAGAACTTTTTAAGGCTTACTTTTCAAATATCTGAGAAAGCCGTGAAGAATTCCGAATGTTCTGATAAAAAAAGTAGGTGTATGTTTAGATATTTCGAATGCAGTTTTTACGTGTTAAATCACACAATTCGCCTGAGATATATGGGCAGTTTGTGGTATACTCAACAGAAATTAGTTTGGCGTAAATCGAACAATGATATGCTGGTCAAATTCTTGCTTTCGTGTTATAACAGGTACCGCTACGTCAATATTGTTAACGCTTGCGGCTTTCGTATTGATAGGGTCGGTGGTACTTAAACGACACGACGTTATTATCCCGATCACTGTTGTATCTCGTAGAAAATTCTTTTGGAAGCCAATATATCGGATCTTCCTCTCTGTCTGTCATTTAGTTCCTGTGGGTAGTCATTAGTATTCAAAACACGGTAGGGGGTACACATGTTGTGTTGTGCAGTTCAGAGAAATTGCCAGCAGGTCGATGCAAATGACTCTGTTTAGTGAGTCATAGATGGTTTTATTTACATACTGGCAGCATCAAAGAGTATTCCAAGATGTCCAGTATGTTACCCAAATGCGTCTAGCTTTATTACTCAGGTGAAATATTGTCAACTTGTTCAAGCATTCCAAACCTGTGCAAAATGTTGCCAAGACCAATAAGAGTCCCTTTAATAATTTTGACTTGCATGATTAATCCAGCTTGCTGTGGCACATTTATTCAAATTTTAGCTTCGAGGCTCTCCTTTTATTTTTCTGATCCTTATTTAAGGAAGATTTATTGATTATCAATCGCTTTCACACAATGCTTACCACCCCTCACAACCGCCACTCTCACTCTGTCACATTGGGACATCGTCTTGATGATTAAAATTGACAATATAGCTTCGTGCTGATAAACAAATTATTCTGGCCAGGACGAGGCTGTTATCATGATTTCAGTAGAATATCTGAATAGGAGAATAGTACAAAAAGAACGGTCATAAAGAAGAGCAGATAGAATTTTGTTAAGAGAGGATTCTTTTCTTTCAGTGATATGTGTACACTCTGAACAATGTTCGTATATAGCTATGAAACTACACGGCGTGATGTTCTCGGCAGGGATATTATAAGACATTTACTGGTCTTCTTACGTCGGATTTGGGGGTATCATCTGTTTAATACCAGATGCATTGCTATAAGTGAGTCTTATTGGTATATTAGTGACCACTTCAGTCGTCATCAAAGTGAAAAGACCAGTGGTATAATTTTAATTTTTTTAATGTAAGTTGGATGAAGTCGGGTGAAATGTTCAGGTCACGCAACGACCAAAGGTGGCAGCTAGCGCACGTCGCCAAGGTTCTTTGGGATGACCTATTGCCGCAGCTTTTCGAAACAATGCTTTAAAGGGCTTTATTCTCAATCATGTGATGTTCATTTGCATTTTTCTGTTGGTTATTTCAGAATGGGCAACGTATTTACGATACGTACGACGGCTGGATTTCTTCGAAACGCCAGACTATGATTACCTGTATAACCTATTTCGAAACCTGTACGAAAAGAAAGGCTATGCTGATGATGGGGATTTTGATTGGACGCAGAAAACTATAGTAAGTTTATTGCATTTTTTTATCGTCAGCTATCATCATTTTGTTACTATCAATACTACGCCTTCCGAAGAATCGATCATCTTTGTTACGTTACGTGTTACGTGGGATGATAAATTTGTTCATTTTCTGCACTACCACACTACAGCTCTTCTTCCGTGCTACCCACATAATGATTGACAGCATACTCTTCGTTAATACGTTATCATAAATTGACGAATAAGGGGCCATTCAAAAAGTACGTAGCGGTTGGGGGTTCGGGGTGTCCGCCATTTTCGTGACAAGCTGTTACAAAAATTTGAAGGGGTGGGGGTGTCAAGATGACTTCGTTACGTAACGCCAAATGAGATTAAAGCTTAATATTTCTGTTCCTTTAAAGGATCATAAATGCCTTGTATTTCGGATGCAGTAGATAACGTGATAAGTCATCCATCCCAACACAATATTTCTATCCCGTACATTTCTCTCAGATATTAATTAGCCACTTCAAAACCACTCTTATGCCCCATCAAGCAACAAAGAATATCTCAAGGGAATGCCGTACGATTATTCCTGACCATTTTTAAAACACGATGTGATAAAATGACGGATATGTTCAGCTTGTGGCTTGTATTTTGGGACCATCAAAGTAAAAACACTTCATATGGCTAGTTATAGAGTCACCGAAGTATGCGCTGGAAGCTAAACAAAAGCGTCTGCGACCACAGAGAATTGCAGCCCATTGACAACGGGAGCCTCTTGTGCGTGATGAAATTTCACGAAATGGAGTGGATACTATGGACGACGTTGATCTTGAAAGTTTTGATCTTGAAAACATGGCTGATGTTTGAAATGAAATTGGTACCCCAGTTTTCGATGCTGATGAAGCTGCTACGATCTGGTCGGATGAAACTGATGACCGAATATATCGCAATTGTCTTAAACAGTTTTTGATAAAGTCTTTTGGAGTTCTCATTTCCATGATCCATTGTGGTGTTCAATATACTGGGTCTTTATAAATGCGTTGTCATCTTTTGGGAAGAAGGGGGATGTCTCAAATGAACGTTACGTAACGAAGGTGGGTTTCGATTCAAGCGCGACATGCCGTTAGGCGGGGGTAGGAGGTCAAAATGCTAATTTTTTCTGTAACGTACTTTTTGAATGACCCCAAAGTTAAAATTGCAATTACTTTACTGCGCTCAGAAATGCAACTCAACTGAATTGATGGTCTTTGCCCCAACTGAAAACAAGAAATACCGTCAAAAAACCATATGAGATAAGAAAAGGTTTTTACTATGCGAAGACTATAAGCTAAATACCTTACTAACAAACAATATTCCCCAATCCGGAAGGTTATCATTACAATGTTTAATGTGTTTTGAAATCATTTTTACTTATTTTCAATATCACTGGCATTGAAACAAACAGCAGACATTATTTTGGTTGGAAGTGGTCCAGGGAGGTCAAAGAACAATTGGACCGATAATCTGCGAGAAGGCAGAAAAAGCTCTAGAGTCAGTGAGTCACTAAGTTGTCAAAAATGGAATTGATGTATCACTTGAAGAGCGGAGAATTGAATGGAGAATAGAACATCTTGCCAGTTTGAAAATAGATAGAATTCGTTACTCACCTTATTGTAGCTTTTGTTGTCGGTAACTGTAATCTTTGCATCATTTTACATCCTAGATCTTACATGACTGCCAGGGTGTGAAAGTGATATGTTCAGGTTTCTTCCGGGTTTAGCTGCTGCTCTTTCTTTGGGTTTTTCTCTCTCCGTTTTATATCATGGGTCTTTATTTGTATAGCTAGAACCATGTAGACAAGTGGTTCCTAAATTGGGGGAAATTGGCGTTATTCTACTAAGAGGGGAATAGAAAGGTTGCTGTTGATCATACCAATCGCTATTCGTATGTGCAGTTCAGAGTCACTTTATTTAGAAGATGTAAGATAGTCTACTTGTACGAAAGTATCTCCTTTTCAAAATAACCGGAAATAAGGGGAATCATAGGAAAATATATCGCCATTCACAAATTTGTTGGAACGGCATTTATGTACGTTGGTATGAAATGGCCGTGAATGATTAATTCATACTTTGTATCCCTGCAGCCTACTCCTGTTGGATCGATAAGCAGTAATGACGTTTCAACGGCGAATCGGCAGTCAAATACTCACGGGCCAAGTACACGAGTAAGTAATTCTCCATCTCAATGATGGTGGCTTCCCCTTAATAACTTTTTCAGTTGAGATAAAGCATGATGATGTCTCAGTTTATGCTCCGTCGTTATAGTAGCAGCAATAATTTTGGTTGCGTCAGTGCTTAGTCTCAAGGTACGACCGTCTTGTCCAAAAAAAAGAAATCAGAGTATTTTGTATTTAGATAGTTCTCCAATGACATATTTCAGTGGCAAGTAGGAGGAGTAGTCATGCAGTGAATTGGGAGATTGCAAGTTTCTCCAATGTTTAGCAGAGCCATATGACCAAGCTAAAAAACAAATGGTGAAGATCGTGGACTTGAGAGTTGAACCCGATGTTTGGAGTGAACAGGCTACCTCGAAAGTTTCATTTCGTCGCACATATTAAATTGATGAAAACCAAAGAGTACTATCATGCCTACTGCATATGATAGATGTAAGCTATAAACATTTGTCCCGTGACATTTCTCGCACAGTTAAACGAGATGGGGGGATTGAGGAGAATAGTATGATATATGGTTATGTGGCGATGTAATAGACATTTACTACTGTTTTGTCTCGTCGAGCAAAGTTCAAAGAGCAAGGGTCTCGTACTTTTGCCGCAAGGTGTTCGGGTTTGCTACCATGTACTGCGTGGTATTCTGCAATTGGAATAATGTAAATACTTTTTAATGACTTGTTTTTCATGAACTGAGACTGTTATGGATAGCATTTTTTTTTCTAAAGAAAGTTGGTGATGTTCCTGTTTCAAACATGAAGCTGTATGTAAACTGCGGTTATTTTCACTTGGTATTTTCGGCACTCTTTTTTAAGGTCTCTCAAGACGCATGGCCAAACCTGAAACCTAATCATGGGCGAGATTTACTACGTCCAGGTATTGCTGGCTCCGTTCAAGTAGTTAGTTCAACTAACGGTGAGCTTGGTCCATCCGAAGACATGAACGTAGAGAAGAAATCTGGTGTGCCACTTAATCCGCAGGCTGAAGTTGAAATCGTTGATGAAACGAAGTAAGACATTTTGGGTTATTTTCATTGAATGTTCTTAAACTATGTTTTACTGGTAGTTATTCATGTTTTATGGCGTTCAGTAATAAAGGAAAACCTCTTCCCTACTAATGATCTTCCTTCAAGGTAACGCTTTCCCTATTCAACATGCTTATTCACCATGTTTCGCGTATCTCTTGAACTATCAGACAGAATTGGGAATCCAGCGACATCGGTTTTGGACGAACTTACTGTCACAAGAAATATATATCCGTTTCTTGAGATCTCACCCTTCGTTATGCTTCTTTACTGAAAATTGGTTCTCAGGTTCAACTTTTGTAGGTGTACGGAGGATATTACGGCTAATAAAAGCTGCTTCATTCTGGCATCCTTTCTGAGAAAGGCTGTTGGTGGAAGCGGTAAGCAGTTAGGGTGTAAACACATGAGCGGAATGAAACGATCACACAGGCCATCGCGTGTACCTCATACCTTGACGTTTCGTGCCCTAGCTTCATTGCAATGGTGTATGTGACCTTGTTATGGAGACCCGTTGTATAATCTAAGATGCGGTTCTTGTAGTCATGTTTGCAGGTCGTGTGATGGCTGTAGCTAGTCATGAATATTCTCTATCGCCCTATATAGATGCTGCTGTTTTTTCAAGAGGAAAAAGAAGAAAACTTCAACGAGGAGAAAGAAATAGGGCTATCGCAATCTCTGGTTTGTCGCGTAGTCACCGCATTAAGGTTACATCTGTGATGGGTACGAAAGAGATCCCATAGAGGCCTCCGTGAGAACTTTAAACTCCCAAGTCATCAGGCGCATGAACATTTACTCAGTACATGCCTGTTAGGAGGTTGCCTGATCGAAGCACATACTCTCTGATTTTCCAGGGATTGTTTTAAATAGAGTTCTGCTTATGGCAGAATCGGCACATACACAATTGGCCCAGAACCATGACAAGATGGCTGTATTTTTAGAAGAATGGTAATTCGGTAAATTTGTGGTTCATTTATTAAGGTCTTTCTGGAAAGAAGCGACTTTGCTTTAATGTTCAATTCATTGTAGTGTGACCGAGTAGGGTTAGTAGACGTCGGAATACGCCCCCAGAGACAGCAATACCAATGTCAGTCATCGTTTGCCGAAGGCAAAATCGCCAAATTCCCTTATTGGAGTGTACAGATTTTTTAAGTATAGGCGGTATACGAATAGACACGAGCTGGTAATATGATGTTATGTATTAGAAGAATTAATAGATATTGTGGCGGGGATCAAGCTACTTTTGCGGCTTTTAGAAGTGCCGCTGAAGGGCAAGCAAACACCAGAACAACGTCCTCGCTAGAGGGGTACAGCAGGAATGTACCGCAGTATCGAAGAACTAACCATTAACTGCACCGAGTGCTTGTAATTGATAGCAAGTGCGAAGGCCATATTTTGTGTAGTAAGGCATCTCCGGTCGATCTCTGCTCGCTTCAGCCGACGTCGCGGCTGTTCACATGAGACTTTCTGAGCCTTTTTTGGTGTGAATTGTCTTGAGCATCGAGTGTCTAGGTTCACATCAAACCTTATTGGTTGCTCAAAAAAGCCCGATTTTTGGAGATCCTTTAAATACTGAATATTTTGTTAGTATCTTACTCCGAACTTTCTTGTTAATATTTGCCTTCATTTCCTTGACATTTCCTTGATGGAATGGCCCAGAGAAATTCTTAAATGCTAGGGACGTGATGGTGCCTCATAATCCGAAATAGTGTGTTCATCGGGAGCTAGTTACTGCTCTTCACATCAGGTGTTTGTTGCCATTGTGTCCTGCTCGCGATCGTTTTTTGACTAGTACTGTGATGATGATGTAGTTTACTGCCATTTTCTTGCGGTGACGGGTTACTTTCGTTGTCTATTGTACAATTTTTCTTTGAAGACGACAGAACGAGTATTTTCTTCTTTATGTATCTTTGTACTTGTCCTCTCTCCTAGGTGAACCAGTGTTGCTCTATTGTATTATCTAAGTGGCGCAGTTGGGGGTAAAATCAGCTCGTAGAAATATACCATGTTTGAACTAATACTAACAAAGCATGCTTGAAGCCTTCAGCACAGTTGCCCCCACGAACCCATGTGCCCAGTTTATATCTTCGAAAGTTCTAAGGTTATCTACAAGGTGTAAGAGGCAAGGCGCTTGCTGTACTAGTTGTGACGTTACGCATACAACGTTAAGTTCACGGGCTCTTGTTAGATTTTGTACTTACCGTTCGTGGATGAGGAGCTACTTTGTCCGTTACAGGATCTGCGTCTTCTTATTATTAGGGGAAAACATTTGACTTTATGCATGTAATGGCCCCATAGATTTCTGTGCCTTCAGAGCCCAAAGGCTATGTTACTTTCCCGGTGAATTGGTAAATGTCGGCAACTCTCCCAACCAACAAAATTTTAGGTATTTACATCTGTTTAGGGCTTCGGTTTCTTTGCCTGTTGCTTTACAATGATAAACGATAGGTGAATCATTGCATTATTTTTATATTATACTCAACTTGAACAAATCAAGCATATTAAAACGAAATTATTTATAAATTGTTATCAGGGATCATCTCTAATAAATCCTCAAAGAGGAAGATGGAAACTTTCAATGCGTCACTTAAGACTCAATTTTTGAGAGCTAGAACCATTCTATATTGCTAGAAAGGTTAACATAACCGGACATGCAGAGCAGTTTCGACTGGATGAGTGTTTCATCGCCCAAAGGTTGTGTGGTAAGGAGGCAGAATCTCATTGGTTCATTTAAGTTCGTGATCATTCTTGTACTTGAAGGTATTCACCGAGGCTAGGACTGTAGTCATGCCTAGGCAGAGCAATGGGGCCTGTATCATCAGCACAAAGGACTTAACAGTATATTGTCTCTGAAAGTTTGACTAGGCCATGAATTTTAGGGATGGCTTGCCCTTTTCATAAATTTGAAAGCAAACCTCAAAATGTGTCGACCTTTAACGTTTCGTGTCGGGTTAAGACTCAGGTCGTATTATGTTTCAACGTCGATTTCTCATTAACACACGTGCCGTAAAGATAGGAACCTTCCTGTCGTAAAAGGTGCATGCTTCGAGCCTGTGGGTGCCTAAATTGATGATTTTGCAGGCATTTTTTGATATTTCAATACTAGACCTTCTGCTGATCAGGGACGTCGGCAAGAGTGAACTTCAAACACAGAAATCTTAATAAAATCGATCCATCAATATCATCTTTGCTTCTACAGGCATTTGAACTCCCTTCTTTTCGATCTTAAATCAACGATTTCCAGAGGCTTTAAATATTCCTTTTTTGACTCCATCGTGATAGCATGGTGTTGAGAGTTTTTGTTCTGTCTGTTATCTAACGCAATAGCAGTTAACACTGGTAGCTAGGTTGTTACAAGATAGGCGTGTCTGGCGTAAGGTCTCGACGTTCGAAGTTGGGTATATGTCATCTGTAACAATTGTGATGGTCACCGTAGATTTCGACTCGGATTTGAATTTATTCTCGCGCTATAAAAAGTTTTAAGACGACTTGCTTGAACATTTTTTCTTATTTTACAGCGGACAATTCTTGAGCAGTCTATCATGTCAAAGTTTTTTTTATCTCTGCCCCGCTGTGCTGTAATTTTAAGAAAATATAGATGATGATACCGGCAAAGAAGAATGGTTACCTGTTACTCATAGATGTTTGTATTCCCTAAACCCATTCGTGTTGATAGTTTTTTCCCTAAGCCAATTCCTGTTTATTTTTTCTCGCGACACAGCGGCGGCAAGAGATCATTAGTAACGGGTCGTCATTATCGGAAATATTGCTTACGTTTCTGAGTCGGTTGGATCTCTCGCCGCCTGTCCCGACAAAATATGAACCAACCAAGAACGTACACCATTTCAACCTCTTATTAGTTATAAAAGCCGTTAAAGGTTTGGCAGCTCAAAGTATGAATTCCACAAGTCACTTGAAGCGTGGATGACCGCCAACTTGTTCTAAGCTAAGGACGCCAGCACACTTTCACTGATGCGATGTCAGGACTGTTCCAACCTTTAAAATTCCCACCCTTGATGGTTTTTGGCGTAGATAATTCCCACACGGAAAGATTATCGTACAGCGGTAGTCTCATGAACAACATTGATTACAACCATGTCGATATCTGACTAGTAGCTGACACGTTTATGCACAATACCACCGAAGGACCATATGACATCCATAACCGAAATCAGAAGAATTTGTTTCTGGCAATCGCTTAATATTGAAACAACATTCTGTTTTCATCCAGGAAGACGTGGCAACCCAACTTAGTTTAGGAGTCAGCAGTTACATAGGCTTGTCTCACTTGCTGTTTGGGCTTACGAACTTTTCATTCGATTGTGGTTCCGTTGTTGCAGTGTGCCTGTTATGTTTACTAATTGCAACAGGTTGCAAGAAACTTTGGAGGGAAACTTTTAAGAACTGGTAGGAAGTCGAAGAACGTAGACGCAGAAGCATGCAGTGGGGCTTCGTCTGTACTCTTCTTTTTGCCGCACAAACGACAGTGCAATGACAACAAAGAAGGCCGAAATTGTGAGTGAAGCAGTTGACCAGGAGGCGTAAAGAGGATGACAGTTTCCTAGTATTCTCGACACTGGTACATCTTGTTAGAAATGGCCAAGCTCTGGGTTGCAATCGGCTGTATCTCTATGATTGCCTCAATTCAGACAGTTTGCTAAGACTACTTCGCTATGCACTGTCCTTGGCATTGAACAAGCACCAAGAGAAGCCAGCAAGTTACCTTAAGGAAGTTCATCTGCAATTTTAGGTTTTCAGGACGACGATTAAATCTATGCAGGACTGCAGAAGGCTGCAGATGTGAGTTAATTCGTCTGATATATTGTTAATACCCTTAATGACCTATTTGTGGAGTGTGGGAGGTGATAGTCAGGTTTGTTAATACGTTGTAAGCAATTCCTAAATTGGGGTATAATGAAAACAAGTAGGGCAGAAGATATATCACCAATTCTCGGGTCAAGTATTAACGGGTAGACGAGTTTTGGAGTGGTGAATTGATTCCCGAGTAGTATGATTATTGTAGGGGTATTGTTTATTCAAATTGCAGATTCATTCACTATCTTCCAAAGACAGTGTAGAAGGGAAGGCTTACCAAATGCCCAGAATCCGTGAGGGTCATACACTTCGGAACCTGGGTGATTTAAACTGCCCTCTATGTTCTCGTCACTATTTCTACCTTCGGGCTTTCGGCGATTTTGAGTTTACTATTAACCCCACACACGCAATTTCCGTAAAGGGGGATTTGCGTTTGTCACCTCTTCCTCAAGAACAACGGCTACAATTGTGTCGACGGCTGCGGAGGCATCACCTTGAGCCGTTTTCGCTGTTGGATGTTCGCTCTACACATCTGTAATTAGTTTGTCATTCTCATTGATGGCGTAAAAATCGATATTTGTAAATAAATTGCTTAGTTGATTAAGCAATCCCAACGCTTTCTGCCCCTAGGGTTTTGCGTCCCCCTTGGGGATGCCTCTCTGCTTATCATGAGGTACAATGAGAGATTGCGAGAAACGCCAAAATTACTGAGTAACGAGAATTTCAGCTTCTTGGTATTAGTTTTGCTTAGTCTCGACTGCAAAGCTATAATCCAGATATGTATATGAAATGTGATAAATGCGATTTAGATAGTCACATAGGGTGTGAGCAATGGGCCAAGACCACCTTCAGAGAGCATACAGTACTCCAAATTCGACTGACTTTGGGTCGCAATTGTATATATTGAGTCACAGATGTGTTGTTACTTTCTTACTATATCCCACTCTCTTTCATAGATGATTCCAAATCAATGTTCAAAAGGCTGTTAGTTACTAGCATATGGTCGGCAATATTAAGAGTCCGGCATGTCTCAGCGAGATCTGTTCAGTGAATACATCAGACACTCGTCTTGAAGGACAACAGAAAAACGGACAGGCACAGAGAACCAGGTATTTGACTCTGAGACGTACGTGAGCCACTTCGGAATTGACGCGTTACTTGTATTATCATAATTATTCAGACGTAACATCGTGCCAAGTATCTAAATAGGAGATGTTTAAGGGAAGTCCTATTTCCTCCACTTAACGAATGCCTGTAATTAAGAGGTCACATATTTATCAGTTACTTGTACTCACTTTGGTACAGAAGTCTTTCGTTATGTTATGGAAGGCAGATGTTTCTAGTGTAAGAAACAGTCGGAGGATAGTCCCAAAGATGGTGGCAATCCTTTATAATTCACCTTAATGTTAATGGCCGTTTCCCGTACACGATAAAGAAGAACAGCATGGATATTGCAACATTCATTCATAACCAGCAAAGAAAATAATTTAAAGGTTTAAGCCGCATATTTCATAATTTCCAACTGCCTTCAGTAATGACATGTGCAATATAACTGATCCGTCGAATCAAAAGCTACATTTTAAGTTGCGATAACATTGTCGTAAGTTACACCTTATGTCTTGGCTTCTAACTTTCCAGGGAGATTAATACAATTCTTTTAAGTTAGAAGAGCCCTCGTTGTCACTTCGCTTGATAGAGAGGCTACATACGAGAAGTACTGTTGTTTTCTTCACAGTCAGTTCCTCCGGTTCCTTAGAGAAGGTCAATGAGTGTAATGCTGATTCACATATCTGTATGAGTTTTGACTTCGGATATCATGGGTACGAAACTCCACGTTTTTTTAAAAAGTTTCGAAGTTCGTAATTAGGGAGAAGTCGACTATGTCAGCCGTGGTCGCTGTTTATCTTAACTTTTAGCCCTACCATTGACACTTCAGATGAGGTACTTTTATGAGGCTGCTGCCATATCGATGATAAAATCGCAAACTTGAAAGAACAGTATTACAATTGTAAAAAATATTAAATCAAAACTTATCAATTCCTACTATTTGCTCCTTTTTAGTATCTGCTCCTCCGTAAGGAAAGACAGCTTACAAAAATATGAGCCCTACACTTACAGCAACTAACAGTTCCTACCCCTGTGCCTTTGCTCTAACGTGTACAGTGACTACTTATTACCAGGCCTCTGTGCGTTTTTCTTCGCTGCATCAGAGCTAGGATTATTCTGGATCGATTCATTCGCTTCAAGATTTTTACTTGATAAACAACGAAGCTTCAAAATTTCATACATTGAATAATTTTTGCGATTGACCTGTTGTCCAGAGCAGTCTTTTTACATTTTAGAAATAAAAAGTACAAAATTCAATAATTAAGTCATCATATAAACCACCGTCAATAGGCCGTAGACCGTAGACCGAATTCTTGGCCCATAACAAATTTTAGTGTCGAGCAAGGATATTGGAAGAGGTGCTTCTTTAAGTTGAATGCAGGCATTCTTTGTCCCTTAAAGTTATCAGGTCTGTAGGTAGATTAAATAATGGTTTTCAAACCTGTATTGATAGAACTATAGAGCCAAAATAATAGAGCTGGTAAATCAGATACTTCGGTCTATTGCTTCTTTTAAAAACTTTTAAGCTTTATTTTGCAAATTCGAACGACCGTAAACCTCCCAACTGCAAGTGTTTTATACTTAGTGGCGGCATGAAAATTTTGCTGCAATTTCAATTAAATACTCTCCCTAGATTTTTTGTGCCTCTAAAAGATTTTTACTTATAATCGATGCGACAGCAAGATTGATCGTATCCACGTAAAAAGAAGAGGAATTTTCAACTCAAGCAGTAGTTGCAAGAGTCACAAATAATAACTGAAAAATCTTTGCGATATTTAGCATTTTACCAAACTCCTTCTTTCCTGGTACTTGATGATGTCGTCTAAACAAATGAGGCATGTATTTCTTATTTAGACGTGCAAAACGTCAAATTCATTGACCAAGGATTGGAAATTCAACTCTTCCTTGTATACTTTGTATATTTTACATATGTTTTTGTTTATTTCTTAGTATATTATGATGTTGCTGCATGCCATTGGCGAGTATTGAATGCCTGAATTTTCGCTCTTGGATACAAGCGGTTGTCTGAAGTAACCTTAAATCCCCTACCTACCAGCCTCTACATGCGGAGGGAAAGTGGTGACGTCACAAATCAAAATTTTTTTAAATAGTACGACTTGACTCCAGATATCAAAAGGCAACCCTGGGATAGGCCGTTTCCCAAAATAGCAGACCTGTAGTGTATATAGCTTTTAAACTAGAGGCATTTGAATCTGAAAAATCTGTGGTCAAAACTCTGTTGATATTCCTTGTTTCCTTAACTTAGGATCCAGTATTAAATAATAGGCTTTACACTGTAGAGTAGTATATCAGCACCGTTATAATGTACTGATTGCTTGATTTTTTAATCTTTTTTGGTTTGTTGGTTGTTTGCTGTTGTTAGGTTGAGGAGACGATATTTGGTTGTTCTATGAGTAACACCTTGATGCTAATTGTATGTGACTTAGCTATTTAAATTCTGCAGGCCATTATAGAGTTCCGTTTTGTAACAGCCAATCGCATTAAGGAGTTATTTGATTTCATTCATCAAATATCGTGCGTTAATTGTTAATAAGATGCAGTTTTAAGGATATGAGTACCATGATTCTAAACTAGTCAGCAATTTATACGATGAGGCCACCAGGGGCCAAGCTTGCTGATAAAGGGTATTTGCAGAAATTCATACATGTACTACTGACCAACCAATTATGATGGTAACAATGTCATACTCACATAAATTGTACATTGATAACAAAAGTTGAATTGCCCATTGTATATATTATTTAAGAAAAAATAGCTGATTAGCCATTCCTTTGTCCACTATAATATACAGCTATTCAATTCTGATTCATCGAGGTAACACAGAGGCATAGTCAAGTTAGCTCAGTCGGTAAGGATAGTCTAAAAAGTAGAGGTTGATGGCTCGATTCCACCTTGTAATCAGTCTGAAACTACTGGAAACCCAGCTTTAAAATCTGTACCTGGCATTATCATAAAATGGATAAAGGTGGCAAGGAAAGGAACTCTTCCTCCCCCACCTCACCATGCCATGGCTCAAGACATGTATTTACCAAATCATATCCCCTATGCTCAGTAATAGATTATGGGACTTCCTTTAAAAGAGAGAGCTAACAGATAAAGTGTACACAGTGGTAGTTAATCAATGTTCAGAAGACATAGAAAGGTGGAAAGAAATACTCTTATATCTAATAAAACATGGTTGGTTTTTACTGCTATTGATAGGGGCGGATTTTTCTTCAGTGATTGACTTGTTGGGGATTTTTACTTAGTGCCATTTTTTCTTCGGGCATATCTTCTACGGCGATTCTCTTAGGGGTATTTTATTCCAGACATGTTATCGAGAATGGTTTTTATTAAAGAAAATGTGAATATTTTCTGCGGGGTTTTAACCGAATATTTTCTCAGAGTTGATTGTTTTTGTAACATGTTCCCTCAAACTACAACTACAACATGGTCTGTAGCTGGGCTGCGAGTACAACTATGCTTTGAACATTTGCCAATCAGCCATCACGAGAAATACCCTAAATGTTGAAACCTAAGCTTTAAATATTGTTGACCAGAAAGCGTTGAATGTAGCACAAAACCCACATCCTGTGTAGCCTGAAAGTGACGGGGCTCTGGTCAATGAGGAGCATGTTGATCAAAGAAAAGTTAGGCCTTGTTGTACAAGTTTGACCTCACTACTGTGGTCATTAGATACTATAATTGGTATTTGGCATGTGGCCATCGATGAACCATAGAGGAGTTGGAATAACAACTTAGACTGACGGTAATGACTGACTGTGTTATCATGCAATGTGTTAAAGTAAATAAATGAATGTATAACCTATTTATTTACTGAATGATGTTAAACACTTAAGATCTTATTCTACTGTTTTATTAGGTATGTGACCTTGGACTGGAAAATGAAGTTATTGTTGCAAGCAAAGAGAACAGCAAAAGGCGTTTCATTTTTGCAGATGGCCAGATTGTGGAATTACCTTCCAGTATATTTGGATTACTAAACAGAATATCACCCCTTCCTAATTCACTAATGGTGCAAATTGTCAAAGAGGTTTTACTGGAGAGAGGCCAGTCAGAGGAAATTAGTGTGTACGAGTTTTTCTCAAACCGCTTTGGTAAAGAGGTGTGTGTCTTCTTAAAGACATTGCTCTGATGTACTTAAATTATGTATAACTGTATTTTTTAATGAGATGAATAAAGGGAAAGAAATCAGGGCTAACAGAAAGCGTAGATTTTTTGACCAGAATAACAGGTAAATGATCTCTTAGAGCGATACAAAATGTTATTTTCAAAGCTATGAAGATTTTTCTTTGTTTTGAAATTCATTTATGCATCATTGGTTTAAGGAGTGGCTGTAGTGCTCTTTGCTCATCGCTTACTTTTTTATTTTTCCCTGAATTAAGCATAAGTGCTCAATACTTCTCATTGTTTTCTAGTATTATTACTTCACACTCCCATTTAGATGGATGCCTTTTGCTCGACATGTCAAGGTAGGGCCAGGGGCTCTTGTTATGGCAGGAGTTGAAAAGATTCATGCCCATAAGGGTTGTGTTACGCTTGAGGTTCATGCACTGTATTAAATTTGAAAGACGAACAAGTATTGTTACATGATGGATTGTCAAAACTTGAGTTTGAGGTTATTGCTTTTCTACGCATTATGAACTATTTTGCTATTTAAGTATACGACTCCGTTTTATAGATGCACTTACTGATAGTTATGGCAAGAAAAGTTCACTTGTCTGGTGAAATTGTCAGATTGTCTAGTGACCATAACTCCTCACCAATGCGTGTTCGTTGCGACGCTAAGACGCAAGAAAAGATTGATAACTTTTGTTTCCTATTTTGTCACGTTGCTGGGGGTGATACTATGTTTTCTTTCCTTTCTTTTCCTATTTAGGTCACTGAATATCTTGTAGATGCATTTTGCATCGGAATTTTTGGCAGTAGAGCGAAAACCCTTAGTGCTAAAGCTTGTTTTCCAAGCATTTGGCAGTATGAACAGGATTATGGTTCAATTGTGCTTGGTGGGTTGTTGTCACCAAAAGGTAATTATTTACAATGCTTGCATCACTATCTCTTGTATATCTCTTAACCGTAATATCTTTGTTGCAGAGTACAGATTTGCCCCTTAGAAGGACGAGAGATCTTACTAAGACCTATTCTGCCATTTGGCCACATTGGGAGGCAAAGAGGGTAGTAAACCCATCGTGTGTAGTCACAAAACTGAAATGCATAAATACTAATGATAAAGATTTATGTTTTTAAGAACGGCGTACAACTTATACAACCTAAGTCATCATTTAAATAGGTCATATGGGGCATCTCTTTATGTTAAAAAAAAATTAGAATTTTTTAGAGTGGCTCCAAAATGGTATTGCGAAACTGAACCTCTTCCGCCATCTATGCGCCCCCCCCCCGACCCGCGCGCGATTTATCCGTATAGTCAACGCCATGTCGGAAGTAGTAGGACATAGTATCAC
>JAAAKL020002851.1:0-24690 GCA_010016065.2 Carybdea cf. marsupialis auct. non (Linnaeus, 1758) | reverse complement strand
AAAAATGAAATTCGCCATATCTCTTTCGATACCTAACTTATGAGTTGTATTAGTCGCATTCTCTCTGAATTTCTTTATGGTTTCTCCTGGCTCTCCGTTCCATGTTACAATCCTGATGCAGCAAGTCAAAGGACTCGAGTAACCACCATCACGAGTTCAATAAAGCTATTTCTTGAGTAAAAGTTCCGTATCCTATTCTGATAATCAATTCAGATTGTTTAAGTACGATAAAAATTAAACTGTTTACTGACTGTATCTTGATTATCGTCGCTATTTAGTTCAGGTGGTGTAAATTAATCATTAACATTATGTATCTTTATAACGGTCTTATCCGGAAGCTTTTAAGTCTTGTTAATTTATATCTAGTTTAACATTATTATTATTATTATGATGATGATGATTAATAATCTATCTCTCCAACATTTTATTTGTTTTTACTCCAAGATCATTTGCCATGGATGGTAACATCATTTGCCTCTGTCTTCCACTTGCTTTCCTGCCATTCATTTTCCAGTCCTGATTACGTGTTCTAACCCATCATGTCCAATAAATTTTCGTTACCTCTCTTTGATATTTGTCCATATAGTTCTTTTGGTTTTTGCTATCTTGAGCACTTTCTCATTCCTCACATGTCGTATCCAAAATATCTTCATCTGGAAACTACAGTTCAGCAGCTTCTAGAAGCGTCCTCGTTGTAGAAGATATTGTCCAGCATTCAGAACCGTATGTAAAGATTGGAGGTACGTAGCAGTAACCTCATTCTCAGTTTTACCTTGATTTTTGTGTTGCTCAGTATATTCTTCATTTTCATATATGAATCTTTTTCCATACCTATAAGCCTTTTTATACCCTTGTCACAGGGGCTCTCAGATGCTAACCAACTGCCAAGATAGTTAAAATGCCTTATGGCCTCTGTTCCTATTTTAAGATTGAAAGGTAGTTGCGCATCTTCCTTTGAGATAGCTATATAATCTGTCTTTTTGCAGTTTATAGAGAGTCCATTTTCAGCACTTTCTTGAGCTGCTTTGAATAGTATCTACTGTAATTTTCCTTCAGACGTGGATATGAGATCAGTGTCATCTGCATATCTACAATAATTTATCTTCTTTCCACCTACGGAGATACCTCGAAGATTTTTTATTTCTCTTACTATGATCTCACTATGTAATTTGGAGCGGTCTGGGGGAAGTACACAACCTTGTCGAACTCCTCTTTGTATGATTATGTAGTAACCCAGACGGCCTTCTAATGTCATTGTTTCAGATTGTTCGCTATACAAGTTCCTAATAATACTTAGCTCCTTACGATCTAAATCTAGGGATGTTAGAATTTCAAATGATATTTCGTGCTGTACTTTGGCATCGTAGTAATCTATAAAGCACAAATATAGATCTCTCTGTACTTGAAAATTGATATTTCTGCAAGTGTTATCAACAATAGCATTTCTTGTTTCTTAATGAAGTGAATCTTTTGGGTCCTAATCACGAAACAGACTGAACCTATACTGAATGCTTGTTATAGCCCGCATTTCAATCAATTATAAAAAGTGGTCAATGACAAGATATAACTTCCTTTTACTGTTATTCGATGTTCCAATCCGTAAGAGTAAATTCAGTTATACACAAAAATCTACAAGATTCCATATAAGATTCCTCTGTATGTGATCAGATTCTCCAGATTCTCTCAGTGATACTCTAAACAGTACTTTGAACCTTATTCTGGATCATACTGACCTGTTCTCCACTTACGCTCTTATTTATAGTGAGACTAGACTCATAGGGAGCCGTAACCACGTCAACCATGATTACATAAAAGACAATTTACTTTCTAACACTTAATCCTTTATCAATCCACATTGTTCTTAAGTGATTCTTTTTCTCGTACTTCTTGTCTTAATGATTCTTAAAAGAATTTTGGTGATGTAACTCATGAGAGTTTCATTTGCAAGGTTATGAAAATTGATCTACTTGGAACTACACCATTGGAATCAAGACGCTTTTGTAAATCTCGTTCCGTTTTTTAGTTACTTTTTTAATTCCATAATCCTCCTGTTCTAACAGGTGTTGCATCTTTATTTCATCTGGTCCCGCTGCCTTATTTCTTTTCATTCTACCAAACCTAAATCTTTCTTCTGACATTCCTTCTATCCAAGTTTCCTCTATCATCTTCAAATATTTCTTTAAAGTATTCTTCCTATCGTCTCAATATATGTTCGTTCTCCAGAATCATATTGCCATCTTTTGCTTTTAAGCATCCACTAAACGTACATACATTCCTTTTACCTGATAGATCTTGAACATTTTGACAAAGTTTCTGTGATTCACGTATTCTTTCTGGTCGTTCACACCGTTTGTTTAGCCAGTGTTCTTTCGCTTTTTTGCACTATTTTCGGACTTGTCTGTTTATAATGAAAAACGCTCGAAATTTGAAATATCCTCATCTTATTTAGAGAGACCAGCTGGTATTCGACCAAAAGTCTTGTAGATGGAATAAATCTGACATTAATATTCTCGATTTGAGGTTTTATTGAGGTTTATCAGTGATTGAAGGCTTTAGTTGGACGCGCAAGTGAAGCCTTTCTGTTTTAATTGCCCATACTTAAGTACATTATAGTATATAATATAAAGTATATAAACAGGAAGCAAAAGTCTTGCCAGCCATAGATTTCAGGTTGCAGAGTATGTTGTCATAAACTACAGACACAAAAACTGCCAGCATTAGAACCCTTGTGTAATGATTTTCAGGCCAAGACAAAATGAAAGAAGAAAAACAGTCTCAGTGTGTTGAAGGTTGCCTGTCATAAACAACGGACAAAAACATCGCCAGGTGTGTACCCCACACAAAATGTTGTCTACCTGATGTCGCATTCACGTCTTCTATTTACCGTAGTCACGATGCCAACCCAGTCCATTTGAGGTAAATTGGGTAGACTGAAAATCAAGAAGCCCGTCGGATGGGTTGTACCTATGTTTGGATAGCGCAGCCTTGTAACATATGTGTCACACTGAATATGCTTTTAAAAATGCATGAATGGTACAAGTGACTGTGGTCTCCTCAGCCACATCGAACAATTAAGCACTCATACGTCGACATCGAAAGAGATTCAATCATGTATTTTAGATCTAGACTTTAATTATGGGCCACATTTGTAGAACAGAAGGACTCAGTAGGGTCAATAGTATGAGAAGAAGAGGTAAGCCGGCAACATTATGAATCAAAGACCTCAAAGAAGCAAGCGAGCTAACTCAAGTAGAAGCAGTTTGGAAAACATCAGACAGGAAGAGTTGGGGTGAAGTAAAAGTATCTACGGCGATTCCATCATGTTATGATATAAACGCAGTTGAAAGTCAGATTCTAACGCACAGCATGTTGAAGAACAGGAACATAAGTAGGAAAAATCAATTTATTGCAGCCGTCTTTTGCCAGATTAGATGAAACTTAACTATTACACTTAAGAAACAGGAGGGCAATCATTACGCCTGGTTTAATGAATTACATTTACAGCCCTGGTTTGTTTTCTGATATAACTGTTATGTTGAGATATGATTACAACTAATGAAATTAAATTATCATAATTTTCAAATTATCTTACATTTTTCAAATTTCTATCTTACATCCATTGTTATATGTTGTTCTGAAGGAGTTCTCTCCTCTTTAAAGGCAATTATTATGTAGCATCTGTTTTGGGGTGTCTCCTCTTTGCATGGTTATGGGGTTTGATGGTTCGACAGTGTGCTCCACCTACCTCTGTCCAAGACATCTCCTTTCTGCAGCCCAACCTTCCTCGTGTCTTCCTGCACTGTTTCTAGCAAGGTCCTCTTACGTGTACCTGGTGGTCCCCTTCCTACGCATTTATTCTCCCAAGAGCCTCATACTCTTCATACTCGCATGGCCGCACTAACTCAGTCTTCAAGTTGTTAACACTTCGCCTAGCAGGATTACTCCACATCTTCTAGCGACATCTTCGCTCCTGAGCCGATCTCTTCACGTCACGCCAGCCATGTATCGCAGCATTCCCCTGCCGACGTTCACCATCATATGCTCCACCCATATGCTTCATTCCGCGGGTCTCAGCAACTTAGAGTAGCACCGGTCAAATACAATTAATATATACTCTACCTATTTGTATCAAATACATGTCTCTGCTAGTCAGCAAATCAGCCACTTTCCTCCATCTAGCACATGCAACCCAGATCCTTGTTCTGATCACACTCAAGGCTCCACCATTCGTCTCCAAAACTCACCCAAGTGGCAAAATTACCTTACTTCCTCAATAGTACCAGAGGCTGTCTCATGATCTACTAGCTCGTTTTCACAAGCTATTTGTCGAGTGCACATTATACAGCGTCTTAAACTCTTGTTTTATACTCTTGTCTGAACTCCCCGCATCGTTCGTGACACCAGACGTTGCAACTAGTGGACAGGTGGAGTTTACACCTCCTCCTCCATCACACTTCCCACATGGATACCTTCCTGTTCTGATCATCTCATCTCTTCACCAATGATCATCAGCTTCATTTTGTCATTATTCACATTAATTTATCTTCTTGCTAATGATGCCCTCCACCTCCCAAGCCTTTCAGGTTTCTTTCCCCATTGGTTTTCCTATTATCACCAGATCGTCTGCATACAATAATTCAAAGGTTTTCTTTTGCTGCAATCTTTTTTCGCTTCTTTCATAACCAGAATGAACAGTAAAGGGCTCAATGCGGATCTCTGATACACGCCAACGTCCATGCCAAACTCATCAGATTTACGACCAGCCACCTCCACCTCAGATCTCGGGCCTTCTTAAATAGGATCACCAGTCTCACTAATAATACTGAGACTTCTTGCCCTCAAAGAACCAAGACAATTGTCTTCCAAGATACAAGGGTGAAAGCTTCTATCAAGTAAATAAAGACGTGAAATATTTCTTTTTACTTAATGTATTTTGCCTGCAGCTGCTGTATTATAAAAACCGCATCAGTGCTCCACATCTCTGCCTGGTATCCACATGGGCTCTGGCAGATGTTTACGATCCTTCTTACCCTTCCAGCAAGTATCTTCTTCCATATCTTCAACCATCGTTCAGCAATCCCAGTCTTTGGTGTTTTATTGTGTTCCAAAGGATATCCTTCGCCTGTGTAGAGCGCAACTGTTGATTTTCTTACTTCTCCTCCGGACTCCTCTCTTCCTAAAAAATCTTGCAAAACACCCTCAGCAGCTTTCGCACTCCAGTATCTCCTGCGAGGTTTGTTATGTCACTACTTACGTCTGATATTCTTGGCACTTTGTTGTTCTTCGTAGGATTCACAGTCTATAGCTAGAGATACAGCTCACCATGGGTACCATCTTTCATTGGGCCCTGTGGATATGTTTCTTTTCTATCTCATTTTCAAATGTAGCAGTCGACACCTTCTTAAGATGACTTCTCCACCTCTGCGTTATGTCCTCACAAGTCATTAAAATTTTCTCATTAGCATCTTTGACATAATATGTGCCAAATACGTCCTTCCTATCTTTCTCATTTGTGCTGCTACAAGAAACACTATATTTCTACCTTCAGCTCTTGTTACGTTTTCAGACGATCGTCTCCATGCAGTAGCCTTTGCTCTTTCTGCGTCTCATTTACAGCTCTGTTCTATTTATGATTGTCTGTCCTGTTCATCATGTGTACGTTGCTACAATTTATATGCTTCCTTCGTTTCTTCCAAACTTTTCTGTAGATCCGCACTCTACCACGAAGCTTTTCTTGTCACCGTTGTTCCTTTTGTTAGGTCGCACACCTTTTCAACTGTTTTTAGTGTGCTTGTCACGAATTTCCAGCCTCAATAGCTATGATATATTTTTCTGTCAAGCTTCTTTTTATGTTCTGCTCTCAGTCAGGCGTCTTTTAATTTCCACAACCTTTTTCGTGGTTGACCTTCTTCATTCTCTTGTGTTTTGTGATCTAGATTTTCCACAGACCATCCTATGTCGTGTAGAGTATCCTTCTCCTGTCATTGCCAAGTATAATTATCATTTCAATATTGCAACATACAGTAACATAGTGGGAAAATAGTAGGAACTCCAGCATAGATCAGTATGGAGCAGAGATATTCTAGAGTAGACGCTTACGTCTCTAGCCTTGGTATAGCTAACCTTCTCTTTCCATGGACACATTTTTACAGATCAACCAATCGATGTCAATTGTCTCGCAAAACAATTAGAGCTGAACAGATCCGTTTAGAGCAAATGGATTAGTTAATTAAGTATCGTCAAGGATGCATGTACATCTGAGATTACGAAAGCTACAACCCTGGTCAAAATTCCTGAGAAAATTTCAGGAACATTTGACAGAATCTCCCATGAGTGGAAAAATAGTGGACAAGGAGCAGGCATTTTCATTGCTGGTATTTACTTGGTTTTGGACTCATTCCCTGTAGCATTGTGGACCTCTGTTTCTCTTTGAAGTTTGTATATGAAAAGAGTGGGAATATTGAAGAAACTCAAAGTTCTCAACCAATTTTCTTCAAAATTGTAGGTTTTATAAATTGTCTACCCTTATGTATGCCATGTTGCTTATACATGTCAAGGTAAAGTAACACGGGATAGCTTATTGGGATTTCTATTTTAAGTAATTACACCTTGTTCGCATTCATCCGATTGTATTCGTTGTAATCTTCGGTTAACAGAAGGCTTTTTGTGATAATGGGAATAAATAAGGAAGTATAGGGCAAGAAAAAACCGGAATTATAAATACGTTCAGATCCCATAGGTAAAGATAAAAGGTCCATTTTTAGCTAACGCATATGACACAATTAGGAAATCAGAGAAGTACTGGTCCGTGTGAAGATAAATTAGAATACCTCTCAGGACGTGGCCAAACGCACCTTGGCGCATGCACAAAACTATGCAGACACAAAGCATAGTGCAATTCATCACAGGACATCAAAGTAGTAAGCAATATTTAGAAGCAGTATTGGATTACCAATAATTGTGTTATTCGGGTTTATTAAGTCCTCAAGGGGTGAAATTTCTTCGCATAATTAGGAGGCATTGCAAATGCTAGATGTGGCACAAACAGCATACAAGACTGAGCTTGCAACGGTGCAATCAGTTCCTCTTTGCCCGCAACATACCGACTAGTCTTCTACAGAAAAAAGTTTGAATTACTCTTTCTACATGTTAGTCTTTGCTTAATTTTCTAATTCTGGACTTTGCAGGTTGGGCCCCAGTCGGATGCACGACAAATTCTCCTCTGCAGTCAGGCTTTAGTTAGACTTCTGATATGGATGTAGCCCATTATCATTCCAAGACTATAGATACGGGTTTACGTTAAGACTACAAATGATTTAGAAGTCAAATCAACCAACCACGACCGCCAGGGTTCATATAAACGATGCAACTTCGGATACCTTTCCCTCCTTTCAAAGTGTATAATATAGTACTGTATAATAAGTTTAAACATACTGTATTACTCTATTTCATCTTCATATTTTACCCTTTTATTGAGTACTGAAAGCCGTTAAAAGACTCTTCCAGTAACGTACTTCCCAACATTGATCAACTCAAATACTTGGCAGAAGCCAATCTGATATCGAGGGGTAAACCATGTGCCACAAAGGCGTTCAATGTTTCCGGAAAAACACAAGAGGGCTTGAAAGGGATTTCTGTTAAGCAATAAAGTAACCGTCGAAAGTGCACGAACGTGTTTCGAAGTAGTTTACCCCTCGACTTTTACCCCAGACAAAGTAAACTTAGCAAGCGGTCGACTATCTAAGTTAATTACGTCACTGTGACCCCATATTTATCTACTGGACAAAATTTGGGGGACGTTGTATCTGTTTCCAAATACATGGAAATGCATACACCTGAATGTGCTTGTTTCCTTTATTGGCTTTGTTCTGCCCCCAACTCCGGCAACAGCTCGTATCCAACCTGATTGAGAAGAAAAGAAATGATTATCAATTGTTTAGTGCAATATTATTTTGCAGCCGGAGTGCGGGGCAAGTAAGGAATTAAAATGTTATGCTTTGTTAGGTGGGAGAAAGATCGGAAATCTGGGGCTTTCCAGCGATTGCGGGACAATTAAAGAAGTATAAATTTTTTAAGGTTTTGACAACTGAAGGGTTGCTGTAAATCGTAATTATGATAAAGAAGGAGGTGAATAGATATGAAGATTGGTCGTTTCATTAAAGGGAAGAAAGAAACACGAGGTCTCACTGAGCATCATACTAGGTAGGTGGGTAGTAAGGGAAGCCTAAGGCGTGCCACAGTTTGAACAGATAGGAAATCTGTTCTTGGTTAGCTCTAAGCCCTAATGCTTGTTTTCTTATCAGACAACGGACTAAACCCAGACAGTATCGAGTGCCCGAGGAAGGTGTGGTGTAAAGTACCTTTTCTAAGGGAAAAACAATCGCTTGTATTCACAAGGGTAATTAATTTGAGAATTCACTTTTCCTGCAATTAATCTATCGATTTAAGCCTCGCTCATCCTTCGTTTGAAACGCTGTTCGTAAGGGTCCATTAGGGTTCCTGTTACTTTCTATGCCTAGGGTAAGTTCTGCAATGCACGTTCCTTGCTTCCAGAAAACAAGGCAGGGAAACAATGTTGATGTAAGATGAGTAATGTTTCTGCATTTTAAATTGGAGCATTATTCCTGAAACAATCGAGTGCAATGTAACACAATCAAATATATTAAGCTTACTAAACCGTTGGTAATGTTAATTGTGAGAAGAGATACGGTGTTTTGAGTCAAACGATTCAAATTTTGTGTAAATCTTGGTGTTGAAACTTACAAGGGCAATCAAACGCCGATTTTTCTTCTTGGACTCCGGCTTAGTTGATGTCTCACTCCTGACACATTTCCCATCTCAAAATAAAAATTCTCAAGCGGGATGAACTACCATTCACAAACCTATACATACACGGTTTCAGAAGATATCTCTCAGAAGATGCTAATTTCAAAAACATAGAGGCTATAAAATGTCTCTGAGCTGCACAAAATCTCTGTAATTGGTCGATTGGCCTTCTGATACGGCCTTCCTTTAAACCTACGTACAGGATCTTGAATAGTACTCTGCAGCTTCGCAGTTTAAATTTGAAAGAAGGAAATGGCTTAAACCTGATCAACTAGGTTATCGAAGTTCACTAGGCTAAAGCTTTTGAATAGATAAAGAAACAGCTTATTCCGAACAGGTGGGTGAAAAACTCTGAAAAATCGGAATTCCGCAACCGTCTCATTTGAGTGCGATTTTCATGTCTTTGATTAAAGAAAAAGGTTTTTAATGGGCTAGAAATACTTGCAAGGCAATTAATCATATAAGTATTTTTGTTTAAAGGGGCACACATGTAGTCTGAGGTATCCCCCCCCCCATTTTATCAATTTCGTCTCTAACAGGTTTACTCTAATCATGTCATCACATTATAATTCTTGAACATCAGTTGATCATGCTTGATATAAACGAACGTAATAAAGTTATCTCTATAATTTATAGGCTTTCGTTCAAAAATAGTTATCAAGAGCAAGATTTCCGAAAGGTTTCGAAAAAAAAAAATCTTTGAAATGCTTGTTAAAAGAACATAAAGACCATCTTTTCCATTTACGACCGAAAGTGTTCAAAGATAATGATTCAAAGGCAGAATTTTTGAAGAAAACATACCATATTCGAGTCTGCGATTTTCGGACTAACATTTTGAAAGGACGTGATAAGAAATAATCCACTTATTTGAATTTAACTCAAGTGTCATTTTCTCAAGTCAAAAAGATAGAAAGTAAGAGTCACAAAATTTTAGAACTATTCCGTGTTTTGTTGTGCAATAAACTACATGGTGGCTCCAAAAAGTCCTCTCTTAGAACCAGATTACACTACTGCTAGCCCGCGAGGGGAGAGGAAGGTCAGCAGAAGCATTTCTTTCGCACAAGGTTACTTGTTTATGAATAGCATCAAGAGATCATTTGTATCCGTTGTCGTTGCTGCTTTGTTTTGAAACGTAGTAGTGTAGTTGTGACGTCACGACTGCTCTTATCCTCTTCTCGCTGTGTCTAAGCAGATAATAAAGCATCTACGTCATCACTTTACCCGATTAAACTATCCAGTTTCCGATAGACCATTTGAAAGGTTTTTGTTTTTGATACATATGTTAATTCCTGTCACGGACAGAAGAATGCCATGATTGGATATCATTGCTTATTTCTCACCATTCCTTCGAAAGCATATTAACCAAGAAGTTGTTAAATAAGGACACGTATTTAAACTCTGATTCAGCATTTTACAAAAGTAACAGTTGCAGAAATCGATGTAATCAGTTAAACTTTTTCAGGTAAAAGCAGACATCGAATCAAAAAAGCCCCAGGCTTCAAAGTGCCGTGGAGCGATTTGTTTCTCAATTTCCTACAACGTTGGAACACATCATCAGACTCATTTTCAAAGATGGAGCAGTACGAGCACCGGCCTTAGTTGGGATAGAGTTGGACAGCACAAGAAATGGACACAAAATGGAGGCGAGCGATTGATATGACTTCTCAATGATTTCTGTGTCTCCGGATGCTTATGCATCCCCTGGGGATACCTCTCTGCTTATCAGGAGGTACGATGAGAGATTGCAAGCGATTGAAATATGAGGATCAAAGTGTTGCTGATGATGGTTTCAACAAGATGGACCTTAACCATAGTACAAACACAAAATATGAACGGCAAAACTGAACAACAAAAATAAGAGACAGTGGAGTCACTGGCAAAGGTCATTTTATCGAAATCGTTCCTCGATTAACAATAAAAAATTAATACGTTTGAATATCTACCCAAGGCGACACTCAAGTCAAGCAGGAAGATCGAATTTATTCAAATAATATAGTAAAATAGTCCACAGATACCACACGATTAACTGCTCATGTTCTTGTTAGCGATTAGCAAATAAATGCAAAATCAATACGAACCGACACAAACGCAGATATGCCCAGTTTTCTGTGGTTGCTCATGAGCTATTTAATTGGCAAATCAACCTTGTCTCTTTGCTTTTTTTGACACCCAAAGTCCTCTTGTGGGCGGAAAAAATAGATCAGATATTCATTCCTTGGTATGAAACCGCGTTTTGGAGAACATCACCTTTCCAAGAGAAGTTATATAATCCATAATGCCTAGTATCAGGCTGTGATGTCAAGAATATGAAATCCAATATACTCGCAAAAATAAGCAGACGTATATTTAATACAGATTTCGTTCTTGAAGGGGCTGGGGTGTACGTGATTTTATTGGGGGTTAAAGTGATTTTGCCACTTCCCCGTGGAAGTGCATTATTCCAATGTGGCTATGACCACGACA
Source organism: Carybdea cf. marsupialis auct. non (Linnaeus, 1758) (assembly GCA_010016065.2). Taxonomy (NCBI): domain Eukaryota; kingdom Metazoa; phylum Cnidaria; class Cubozoa; order Carybdeida; family Carybdeidae; genus Carybdea; species Carybdea cf. marsupialis auct. non (Linnaeus, 1758). The sequence goes on along the minus strand of JAAAKL020002851.1, from coordinate 13,401 downwards.
AAGTTTATTTTTCATATTTATTTTACAGTCGATTTTTCTCCTTCTGGTGTCCGGACTGTTAGTTGAAAGCGTATTCTGAATTCGTAGGCCGATTGTTCAAAGCAACAATCGAACTTCAAGGGCCATCACACCTCTATACAAGCAACTATGTTCCCCGCATTGTTGATTTTGAAAGGAGTTTTCGGTTGGGAATAATTGGTCAGATGAAGCGATTTGCGCTGCTAGCTATTGCGGTTGCCAGTCGAAGAAGCAGATTACAGCGAATTATGGAGTGAATATGGATTGCTTACAGGCACTAACTGATCAACATACGTAGATACCAACTGTTGCGAGTTAGGAGAGGATTGTTAAGCAGGAAGAATGCAGGAGACTTAAGAAAGCAGTGGCTGTGTAGAAACTGGAAAGACGCAAGAATTGGATGGGGGAGAAATACTGTAGTAGCTAACTTTAATAATCAGAGACAACTACACGAGAGTGCAGACACTGCAGAGAGTTTCCTTTGCAGAATGAGTCAGTGTTTGCTATTCCCACATTCGAACAAATATGAAGTGACTGAAAGTGGCAGCCCTACATTACAGACGAAAGACTCAGTCGGTTGAAAAACGCTGTAATTGTGTTGAAACTGTGCAGCTCAAGAGGGCCGACGGAGTTGAATCTCAACAACCTCAGTCGAACCTTTTCGGCATTTATTCGATTTTTGAGGCATCATATTACCTTCTCCAGTTCATTGCTGATAATTGCATTCTAATGGAATCAGCCAAACACCTACAGTTCACGGATGCGCAACTATTTGTTATTTAAGCCAAAGGAGGTAATCTGACATGGTGCTAATGAGCATCGGATAAATCCTTGACAAGACTAGAATAGTTCTGACAGTTTGATTCTCGCATGAATACGAAAAAGCTGCGTTACCTCACTTAGTCTCTCGTAACCTATCTAAACTATTTATCAACCTGAAGCAAGGCAGCCCTGAAACCTTAATCAGGTCTGAGTCAAGCCATCGTTACGAAAGGGCAAACCGACATGATCCAAAGAGAGCTACGAGTGTAGCGTCATCGCACTGATCGAGGGAAATACTTAACGGGTAGACAAGTTAATCCATCCGGAGATTTTTCGTGTATCTTTATCAATTGTTAACATCAAGTATCGAAAAATTATGACAGGACTTAACAAGGCAAACGCAAGTAGAAGTATTTCTTATCATAGTGGGATGCACGAACTGGGAGGGAGTAATATAGAGGAGGCTACTACAAGGCATCGCACCAGAAGCTACAGTAATAGGTAAGAGTTTTTAAATTACTCTTATACTTAAAGCATCATAGCTATCGCGAGGTTGATATACGTAAGCCTATATATATTTGTATCTTTTGTGGAAATTGTTCCTTTGTTTTCTTTGAAAGTATGTTAGCCTTAGCATCGAATATTTCAAACTTTTCAGAGTTAGGTGAGCGCCAAAAAGCAACCCTATCAACACCAGCTTCACCTTCTCCATGGTAGTGTCACATATTTATTCTCGTCAATTTGGCAGGCCTACACGAAGTGCGCAGTAATAGTCAATTATTTGGTGGCAAAGGAGTCAATGAAAACTGAGCACATGAACTTCTACCTTAAGTGGTATGGCCCGTGGTAATTTCGCGCTTCCAACCACAACAATCTGCCTGGTAGACCGTGTTGAATGTTAAGCCATGTGTTCAGTGGGCTGGTTAAATTTACACTGCTCATTGAGATGTGCAACTGCAGACCACCTTAGCAAAAGTCAGAGGATGGATCGGGGTCACTTGATAGCCAAACATCTCGCCTGTGCACCTCGAAGCTGGTTGTGAAGGCAGATATCTTTTTGGGAGGGGGGCAAAGTAGGAAGCAAAAGTCACCGCCTTTCTGATATCGGTAACTACCTGGTACCTTCTGACAGTAGTATGACCTTCATATCAATTTTTTGTTGTTCCAGCCGAGCTTCTAGCCGGGTTATGTATAAGCAGGGTAACAGGAAATAGATTTTTAAGATTCTGCATACACAATATGCTGGTACAGGCCTGGTCTATGTTTCCACCTCCATTAACTATATAATACTTACACAACATAGGCCAAGCCTGTATATGTATTTCCACCTACATTAACAATTTGCAGTGTATCAGAGTAATACACCCCTGCTCCTCGCGATCGATGTAAGAAACCGTATCATTAGACCCCAGATGACACATGAGAAATCTCAATCTAAAGCATGTCACGAGCAGAATTCTAAGGGAGATTACAACGTTTTGTAGTATAAAATTGCATAAGAAACATTACCCCCACCCTAAAAGAGTAACCAAATGTTCGTGAGGCGCGCTCTGGCTTCACCCATTGACTCTGATAATACTGCAGTCAAGACGGCCTTCAAACGTGTATAGCCTTATAACTGTTCCAGTAATATCCCATATGATTATATTCTAGAAGGAATTTTATTAACTCCACTAGCTGAACGTGGGACTTATTCGCAGAGGGGGTACACTTAGGGCTCTGATAACAAGAGCAACTTCAAATGTGTTATTTAATCCAAATAGCAGATCCACTGATCACCACAAATCCTTATGTTTCTCAAGTTTCACGTGACTGTATCCATTATACGAACTGTATCTACCGGAACGAAATGTTTATTTATGTTGGCCTACCTTGTGTGCGATTGTTCCTCTTCCTGTACAACGGGACTTCTAAAATAGACTGCTTAGGTGAAAATCAACAGTTGTTTAGCGCCTCGTCACATCTGATCAAGGACACTTCGAAATTTTTAGCCCTTACAGACCTGGATTGTATACATAACTAAAGTCTTCAAAATTACTTATTCTTTAAATCGATGCAACAGATTACCTTGGGATACAGTATTTGCTGGCTGTTGATCCGTCGTTAAAATTTCACGTTGAAGTGTGGCATGGCTATCAAGTATTTATTAAGCCGGTGGATGATAACTCTGTTGAAGGTGGGAGAACTGCAGAGAATCTTATTCAAGTATTCGATAGTTTAACCCACACCCGAAATTTAGACCAAAATAGCACAGGATCGAGATATTTCTGATGCAAAGTGCCAAAACCGCTCGTCATGATGTTCGCAGGTAAAGATTCTTTAAATTTTATTAAGATTTACATGCAGTTGTTCATTATCAGCGCCATTTGCCTACAAAGTTAAGAAATACTCGATCTCCTTACACACTGCTTTTATTTTTCTTGCATTTACGTGGGACGGTTAAGTTTGCACTGAACGATCGTTTGTTTTGTCAGCTTAGCACACATGAAGACAATTTGCTTTTGTAGTTTATCTATCATTAGGCGCGAAGGAAACAACAGTCGATATAGAAATCAAAATAATGGAAATGCCGGGGGTTTTAAGATAAGTTACTTAAAGAAGGTACTCGCGAAGTGCTCTTTGCAGTTTATGTGCTAATAGAATCCAAGCAGATCAGATTCTGATGTCGTGTTCAGTTTCGTTGCTTCGTGTTGCAGTTGTCAGTACGCGAGGAATTACTATGCTGTTGACTGTCGTCGCAATCCTATCGATTTTATGCAGCTATTTTAAACGAACCCAATTGATCTCTTGTTACTTATTCTCAACACTAGTTTGACATTTTCAAATTAGCTCAGATGAAGAGTTAAGCAAATCAGGCAGTACATAGCTCAACATACTTAGGCCTACCCTCTATCACACAATCATGATAACGTCACATTCCAGTTTTCTGAGTTGAGATGGTAGTACGAATACCATTGCTTATAAATTACTGAGTGAATTCAATTAAGATTGTAAAACTCGAATCACGAAATGAAACCAAACACATGGTTCTCTCTTTATCCCATTACTTACATTCTGTAGTCATAAATGATAGTTTATGGTTAGCTGAATACCCGCCCCCTTTGAATTTCAAAAGTGTTACAAATTGTCTCATACTGACTGATGCTGAATTTAAGTTTTTTAGAATATGCAGACCCTTTCTATTCCTACATTAGAAATTTATCGCCAATTATCATAATTTGATAGTCACTGCCTTATTATATTTTGTCCGTTAAGAGTCATATCCACTGACATTTGTATATTGCAAATTAAATGTATCTAATAGTATCACGAATGCCTTGTATCTATTTTAAATGGTATCAGGCCCAAGCTGACTTTAATGAACCTTTTTATGCGTAGAAATTGTTAATGAAACTAAGCTAGGCAGGAAAATAAATACCTAATGTATGAAGTGGAACCACAGATGTACCATGTTCTACGGAAGATTGGTACTCACCCTGTCCATTGCAGATTCATCCCTGTGTTCATAACAAAGGTTAGTTGCTTTATATGTCACTTAGGGATGTCTCTATTTTAGAATCTTGTTCATAATTTTCAGCATCCACAAGCCAAGAGACATGCATAATATTAAACCAGAAAACCCACCCCTCCTGTCAGCATTGTAAATTGTGTTCATTCAGGATACAAGGATATATCTTTGAATCACTCAATGTCAGTGAAAAGTCGAAGAATGCCAAGTGTTTACACTACTGAGTTTAACCATGCTAGAGCTTGTCACTTTTAAAATACAGATATGATGCCACCAAGTGAAAGTGATCAGTTTGTAAGGTGATGACAGAATACTTGTAATGGTGTAGAAATTTGAAAAGATTGTGAATACGCGAAACTCGGAGCAGTGAACTTCCAAATGTCATTTTTAGTGTCTCTTTCTTTCTACTTTAATAGTCAATATAGTTGTACAGTGTGTCAGTTCAAGTTGTTTACAGTTTCTGTGTATTATGTTTAGGGTGATGTTTTATTATTTACACTTGTAAGAAACCTGGTAAATTTGTAAAATCCATATATACTTCTTTTATTTCCAGAAAATAATAGTGCTGATACTGAAGGGGATGGGGATACTGAAGGGGTAGGGGATATTGGGTAATATGTACTGTGTCTTCAGCAGTGTATATCTCCGCAAGATCTTAGGCTTCATAGACACCCTATATTATAATTTCCACCATATACTGACATAATGATATCTCAGTATCTGAAACAGATTACCTTTGTAATATGATGCTGGTGGGATCAAACCCAGGACCTCTTGCATGGAAACACCAACTCAGCCACTGCCAGCACCAAGTGTATTCATCTTTATTGAGTTATTATGTATTTCATCAGTACTAGTGTGTCTGCCCAAGTACTTATATATGGAAATGGTGCTGGTGAAGCTGATAGTGAAACAGAAGAAAGAGGTTGCTTAAGTGGTTACAATCTGGAATGGACTTCCTGGATTGTCGATGCTATTAACCATTTAGTGCAGTAGTTGAGTTCCTGTTTTTGATGCAAGAGTTCCTGGGTTTGATCCCTGTCATCACCATATGTATTCATGATTATTGAGTGATATATTTATATATAGTTACTTGTCTAATGAATGTAACAGGATAGTACATAGAACTGAAAGTAAATGAACTCTTGATTCCTCATGGATGCCTCTTGTTATTTACTTGCTAAACAGTATGATGGCTAGACTGTTGGAATTGGGTGAATGCTTTCTAATGTTGCTTTGAGGAATGGCATTCCTCCAGTCATGAGAAGCTAGTGCATTCACTGACTTTATCTGGCTTTTTCTGATATTGTCAAAGATAGTCTCTGCCCACTGCTTTCTTGGTTTACTAACCTATTCACTTCCACAGACAACATATTCTTAGGCCATTGAAATGTAAAATAGATGTAAATATGATCATGATTGATACTCACCCATGTGCTTTACATGCCGCTGCCATCTGTGATTATCTCAGCAGACTAAACATTTTAGACATTAGATGTCTAGTGCGAGTCTTCGTTGATTTAAGGATATCCTGTCTGGGGCTTGGTAGAATGAATATGTCATGTCATTGGATTGCCACTCTTGCACAGGTGTCCATGTCTTCAACTCTCATAAACCAGATCTCAGATGCATGCAGTTTTGGAAGGGTAAAAAATGTTTGTCATGATAGGCAGAAGTCCCCAGGTGCTCCCCAATGCCAAACTTACCCCAGAAAACCACCAGCTTAACCAATCATGCTCCTATGATTCTGACATTTGGACATGAAAAATAGTGCTACATATGTATGTATATATATATGAGTATCACTGTTGTGAAGACCAAAGATATATATAGATTGTTGTTTCTGATATTGCCTTGGGGACATTTATAATTGTAACTTTACATAGTGCAACATTGTTTGGTAAGCATCACACATGACTGGTATTGGTTGTTTATTGTTAATGGGAGTGGCTATTGTTCTGAAGTTCAAATGATGCTTTTTATGTAACTTAATATTTTATGTGTTATCAAGTTTATTGGTATGGTATTTTCAGATATCTCTATTCTTGTCTAAGAGCAGGAAGCTTAATTGTTTTTCTACAGCACCACACTACACAAGGCATACAGTTTATTATACCTTATTATTTCTGTAGATCATCATATTTAGTCATCATTTTAAGTTAGTGGAGAGTTTATGAAGATATTTGGAGTTCCATGTTACACTGCAGCATCTGTTTGGTGACTCTGCTTTCTTGAAGAGTGAGTTTGCTGCCAGTAAATGGCAAGACAACATTATCTGAGAGAATTTATTTAGTCTGCCCCTAGACAAAGTTTGCAATCTGAGATGTTCAAATATTCTTCGTTCAAGTATTTACTGATGATAGTGTAAAATGGAAGTAACTTAAAATGTATAAGTTGTATCAGTATATATGTTAAAATCTGATTGTTTAGAATCAATTTAACAGGACTGTATATTGTGGAAGCAACATGATTGTACAAATATTGGCAGATGTGCCTTACAGATCTATAGTTATTGATGGGTTTGTCAGTAGGGGGCTTGATATAATATATAACAGTGCAGAATACATTGGCTGCTGCCAAGATTTTTAGGTGTGTAAGAATAACATTGTCATTTGCAATCACATTATAAATCACAGTAGTGATATCTAACTATAATTTCATCCTCATTAATGATAATGGATATGTATAGTATTTATGTCAAAGTATAGGCAATAGTGAGGATGTTATTTCTGTGTAAGGATACATGGGAGTAGGCAGTGTCTTGCAAAACACATTATTAGTGATGCATGTCGCAGCCTTCATCATGCAAGACCATGCATTTAATGAAACAATGTACAGTAATTTTCAATGAATGTATGCAATACATGTACATGCTGTTATATTTCAGACATGTCATTCTAAAGCCTTCTGCTTAGAAGTTTTGTGACAAGAATTGCCCTTTGGTTAGTAAACAATTGCAAGATAAACAGTTGGGGTAGCAACCTGTCAAATATTAGACAGTTCTTATATGATCACAAAATTGACTTGTAACTCCTTTTAACTTGACATCCTAGCAGGCACTTCTAGAATAAACACATGTTTTTTATGAAAGATTTCCAGTGCCAAATCTCACCTTTTAAATACAGCAATAACTCGTATTCCTTCTAAGGTCAATAGGTTAGAAGAGTGAAAGATGAAAGGTAAACAATTAATAGACAACAATAAGGAAAGCTTTTTTCATTTTCCTAAACAATTTTGGAGTGATTCCTAAACGTTCAATTGTTAAGGAGTAAGATGCCCACTGCAGTAGTATGTTACTTAAGTTATCAGACTACATTGATTGTGAAAAAGATCAACAACAGAAGTAGTGAAATTAAGCCACAGATGTTGTTGTGCCCTAAAGAGGTATTTCCAACAGTTGAGTGTTGAGATTTGTGAATGGCACAAATCTTCAGGTAATATCCTTGCATCAGCATACTTTTTCATTTGTGAACTAGTTATAAGCAATAGATTTAGGGTATTTGAGGAAGGTTATTTGAATTGCAAAGGTTATGTCACTTATGGTCTGTTAATAGAACTAATGATCCTTCATGAGTTCATTGATAAATCATACGAATTTACAACCATCTTACTAATTTTGTGATTACTCCTGTCAATGTTAATGTACCTATAAATACTTAAGTTCTGATGAGGCAGATTTAATCAGCAGTGGAGACTTTAAGACTAAAACTGCTCATGCTGGCACAGGCGGCCATCCCAACAACTAAGGGTGTGCATTGCTGAAGTAGATGATTGTTTTCGGTGTATTTACCACATGATGTTTTTATTGGAAAGCTAATGGTGAGGGGTGAGGTGATAAAAGAGGTTTTTTTCAGTTTAAAGCTTTGCAGGTCCACAGTTAATTTCTTGAGATATGTTTACATGAGGTGTTCTTCACCATTACCATATGATCATGATTATGGTCATTGTGTCAATCATCACAGTGATGGTTATTACTGCCATTGCGGCTATCATTATTATCATCATTAGCAGCTGCAGCATTGTCTTAATCACCATCATAATTGTCATTATAATTACACACCTCCTTCCACTACTTCTTTCTCTCTTCCTCTACTCTGTTCTCTTTTCTTCCTTAGACAGTTACATATGTTGTACCTAGATAGGTCACTTGTCAGCACTAACCTGACAGTAAGTAGAACAGGTCTTCATTGAAAGTCTAGTCATGCCCTAACTGATCATTGAATTGCCGTAAAGTTCCTTAGATGGAAAATTCTGTCACCTGCAAATGTCATTTTGTGGGAGGTCTATCGCCCTTGCCATTTCATTTTAAGAAGCTTTGCAAAGAATAATATCAGTTTGGATGCATTTGAGAATTGATTGTGATTATTTGAATTAAATGAACTATTCAGTTGTAATTTTATGGCATATTGGTTAACTGATTAAAAAGGTGTTGAGATGTCACACTCAAATGACCCAAAGCACATTTTTGTTATTTGACATCGCTGGTAGTTAAATTTAATTTTGAGAGTAGAATATTTGATGAGAGTTCATGATGGTATGTATGGATAAAGTACTTGAACCAATAAAAATCATGATCCAGAGTGACTATAGTATATTGATATTATAATATATAATATTGAAATCTTGCTTAAGATTTGAGTCATCAAATAGACTAAATTTACTCTAATTCTGAAAAGCAATAAGGGAATGGGGACATGCATTTATGAGAGTGGCGATGACAAAGAGGACGAGGTAATTCAAAGTGGTTCGGCTTGAGTGTTTTGGCCTCTGTGTAATAAAAACAGCTGAGAGCGAGGCTGAAATGCGGAACGGTCAAGAACTTAGAATGGTTTAAGGTACAGGCAGTCTTCCCACAACTCTTTTTAGTAAATGGAATGACACATGTGGTAGAAAATTAGATCTATTGCTTTTTGATTATAATGTAATTTTATCGACATTTTCATTGAGAAAAGGCGTAGGAAATTGCAATAGGGGGTACACTGGGCCACGCCTCACTTTTGGAGCTATATCAATATTAAATTGGCCAGTTAAAGATGTAAATATAGCAATTTAGCTGCAGAATGCAAATAATTTCAAAGCTTTAGATCTTCTGTGCTCCGTATATATACATATATATAAATTTTGTTTGGGGAAGGTACCACACATCCTCTCAGGTCTTCCACTTTTCAGCCAACTCCCATAGACTTTCCTTTGACCTTTCACATTTCACGTTAATGTTGCTATAACAAGCATGTTTGGCCACATTGACACTCATGAAATGTTTTATTTCCTGTTTGGATATAGCTTTCTTAATACCTCGTGGAAATGTTAATTAATTTTATTTTGAAAATGTTCTCATTGGGCCTTGTTTATAGTCAAGCCATATTTTTATCGAATATTGTGAGACTATGATACGAAAAAGGTAATTTGTTACATTTACATCTTGACTGATACATTGATACCGATTTTGCCCTATGCTATATTTTGAAGATTCTGTTGTTTTTTTGGTTTCTTAGGCCCCACAAATATTTGCGGTAGGAGGAAAAGTCTTCCTGTTGATCTTAGTAACGTTTTTAAAACATTTCTTGAATCAAATTACTGTATATGGAAACATACAAAAAATAAACCGAAGTCAGGAGCCAATAGAGATACTAATGGACAGACAGCCAAACATTTTAATTTATCTTTGTCAACATTTTTGTCCAATTTGGATCACTGCAACAGATTCTCAACCGAATCAACCGCATTTTCTGCTTCAGTTCTCTTATCATCATAACAAAAAGGACTTGGCTCTACGATTTAAGCAGCACTACTCGAAAATAATGTTAAGGGGGTAGAGAATAGAAACGCGAATGATTCTAGATCTTCTCTCGTAAAAATAAATAAAAATAAATTTATTAAAGAATTTATTAAGCAATACCTTCAATTTGATATTCTCAAGCTAAAGCAGACAGTGGCGTACCCCAAACGGGACCTATTTGTACCTTTTCTTAACTTTATTCAGATAATGTCTACTGACGATGGAAATATAAAGTTCTGACATTAAGTAATTTTTTACTGCAGAAAGTATTTTTCATTATACGATTATTGTCATCGAATGGAAATTGTTAGTCAAGCTTATGTTTAATGTACTTAGGGCCTTAGCAGCAATTCAAAAAGTAGGACTTCAGAACATTTTTTAAAAAATAAATGCAAACTTTTCAATGGATGTATACTTTGCAAAAGATTTTGCAGACTTGGGATTGAAGGTACGTGAAGCCCTGGCTACGTGCTACGTGAACGGACGCAACAACTTCCAGTCTCAGTTTTAACCGCTCAAAGAAGGTTGCTATGGTATAATTTAAAGTGCGCCTGCCTCCAAGTCATCCAACCCGCGCTGTCCTGGGTTTTTGTCCGTCTGCAGTAGGATGGCGACGTCCACGAGGCGCACCTCGCTCTCGATGGCTCGATATCATCGCCAAAGATCTGCGATCCTGTGAAGAGTGCCTCTATCTCAAGAGGAGCAGCTCGCTGCCGATCGTCAGCACTGGCGAGCACTTGTGTTTCACGTTGGCTCTACGAACCGCACGGCGCTCGAGGATTAGTGAGTAATGAGTGAGTGAAGCCCTGGCCTACAAGTTTGTTACGACCTAGCATGTTTGTTTTTACAGTTAAAGAAAATGGTTTTGAAGAAGTGCACACATTGCCTGGTAAGACCAAATTTTATGCTATCAATGTTATAAATTCTATTGCCCGTCACTGATGAGGTCAGCTGTCAACGTCATGTAACTCAATCAGAGCCAAATTTGCACAACATCGAGTGTCAATTTTTCTCCCTTACCATTTCTTAAATACAGAGGAGATTATTTTAGCTTCATTCACTTACTGTTAAAAAACAATGTTTAAATTGGCGTTTTCTTTTGCATCCTTTTAAAAGGGTACTTTTCTGCTTCAAGCCCAAAATTACTAACATCAATTACTCTTCTAAGATTTCAACTTTTAAATGCTTTTTCTGTCAACCTTGAAAGAAATTGACATAGTCTTTTTAGACTCTGTCTAGACGGGAACGTATCCAAATAGGTTTAGATTTTGTGAATCCACAATTCTACATGCCGTTTGAATTAGACAAATTAACAATTTTTTCTACTGTGCTACAAAGTCCACTTCATGTAATATTGAAATCTAAACAGCAAGCGTTAAATATTAAAGTACTTATATCGGTACGACAAGAAATTTGAAATGAAGATCATGTTCAATTGATTACCTCGCATTGTCCGTTTTCTAGCTCTCATTTTCGTCAAGTACCAGTTTGAGTACGGTGCTACGTATCTACACTTACACATTAAATGGATCCACATTTTGGCCCTTACTGGCAAAATAGCAGATTTAAGCAAGCATGGATCCACCAGATATCGTGTTAGCACAATGTTAATCCATACTAGTTCCGGTACTGATATATTAAGATCCATATCCGAGTTAACAAAGCTTTATAATCTAGTTAACAAATATTGTACAAGACTTTAGAATATCGACGTTTTGAAAACACTTCTAAAAAAAACTTTAATCAAATGTCGTTGTAATAAGATGCCAGTTATCCAAAGCCATCAGTCTGACTGACATTTTGATCATGTAACAGGCTCTTAAAAAATTTATGAGACAATCGAGATACAAGAAAGGTTGATTAATCTGTGAGTACATGTATTTAACTACTTACATTGATACTGTTTTTATATGCGAGAGAGGTAAACTTGACAAACGTTAGTCTGCCATCATAATCATCCGTTGTAACCAGGTTTACTTTATTCCACTTGAAGTATTTCAACAGAGCTATAATTACTCTGGCCTGGTCGGAATATGGCGGTGATGTTCGCAAGAAATTTGGATGCAGATTCTAGAGAAGAAAAACAGGAGACTAAATTATGATCAGGAATTGAACTATTATTGTGCAGTCCGGTACTAAATTCCTTGAGGTAAGGGCGGACATTGTAGTAGTATGCCAATGAAGACAAGTACAATAAGTACAATAAGTACAATAATTACTATCAACAGTGGAGGAACAATGTTTGAAAATGAAAGAGATTGCAATCAGGAAGGACTCATCCTCATTCTATCTTAACTGATAAATATTATTTTATTCAAGCCAATTTTACGGTCAATGTAAATAAAATAGGATTTATAGCTGATTGACTTTTACCCTAGAATCAACTCCGAGTATCCAGAGTGAAATTGGGAACACGAGTTCAAAACAATTATGAAACATGCAACAAAGTGATTCATACCTCAGTAAGTGTATAAGAATATAGAAAAGAGCATTTCAATTGGATTTCAGTAGATTACTTTTTAAAAATTTAATCCTGTTTTTGATCGTAGTAATTTATATGCATGGTTGTGATCAATGCAAGGCTCTATTTAATAGGCGCCGCAAGGTCTCACCGTAACGTGTATCATCGTGGTATTTTTGCGATACAAAACTATGTTATAATGTACCCAGATTGGTAACACAAGGCTTTCTACAATGCAACTAACTCATGCCTATGAGAAACTCACTAGAAAAGAGAAAATAACAGAGAAATCAAATTTGAAGGTAGATTTACAACTACAACACATCTTATATATACATATACATATATATATACATGTATATATAAATATATATACATATACATATATACATATAAATATATATACATATACATATATATATATATATCAAAACATTAAAATTGCCCTGAGGCCTGCAAGCTTTCGGTTGATAAACCTTTTTCAAGTATACAGTGGCGGAAACCGATACCAACTTTAAATTTTCTACTAACGCCTAAAAGAATGTAGTAAAATGTCAGAAATGTAGAATTAAGTAAAATGTCAATCCTGTCCAAGCACCTCAGAGGACACTGGAGGCCAAAAATGGGTAAAGAGGGCATTTGAAAAGAAAAGAAGCCTCTAATTTAGAGAGGTTACTTCAGTGACCCCCCTAAATTTCCCCAAAAAATTTACGTTGGGGGACCTCAGAAGTCACCTACGACTTGTAATAAGCGAGGTAGAGCACAGGCTATAATCAGCTGGATAATGGCCAAACATGTGGCTGGCATACAGCTTGCCAAGTCTAAGAAGTTGCTCTTGAGAGTCACGATTCCTTGGACGATAACTCAAGCTGT
>JAAAKL020002850.1:0-24693 GCA_010016065.2 Carybdea cf. marsupialis auct. non (Linnaeus, 1758) | reverse complement strand
TTGACTTACATGCTTTCCACAGATTGAGACGCAGGATTTCTAAGGAGCCTCGGATCTAGCATTCATAAATCAATGGTGACTACTAATCAAATGATAGCGTATCAACACATCTCAATCGCGTGATCATTACATCACTAAAAATTCTTGATTACTTTTGCATTTATTTATGACCTAATTGTTAATTTTAGTAACTTAGGGTATGTATAAAAGTAGTGATTTCTGTGTGTATTTCAGAGCTCTCTAGCACTTAATGCTGGATTTACATAGCTTGCTCCAATATCCTCATGAGTTTATATGTTAGTCTCATCTCTTTACAGTTTTACTCATCCGTAATTCGGGATCTCGGCTGTCGCTAAGACATTCAGCATTACACTATAGGTATTTGATAGGAGTGTTCCCTACTCCTGAGTGAGGGAAGGCTAATTCACACTACTTCATTTGTTTTGTTTTAAAGTCAAGGCATTTCATCAATCACATGCAATAATAACAACGCTGCAGAATAGCCAGAATCATTTTGGAGGAGGTCAAACTTTCTTATTAGGAGAGGGGGCAAGATCTGCCTTTTGGTGCAAGTTCTCAGGAATTTACCTTTTCGCTGAGCTCTAAATTAAATCATTAAAATAATTGGAATTAAAATAATGTATATGCGAAATTTATAGATAATTATCTGCTCATTCAAAAGTGAGGGCCTTGGTGTCAGTGCAGTTCGGGTTTATTCATACACTATACTGGTAAACAGCAAGAAGCCGTGGTCATGAGGAGCGCGTATTGCATGATCATAATCTATTAGGATGCTCAAGCTAGTTATGTTCTGCCATAAAACTAGTTCAAGAGTACGAAGTACCTTTTACGGTTTTTTAATGTTAAGAGGCAAGTAAGTTTGATAAAAAAGCCTATGGATTGAACTACCTTTTACTCAAGTTTTCCTCTAAATGGGCGTGTTCCAGGAGGCTATGCCAAGGTCACACTCATGCTTCGTCATTTAGCCACTTGCAAGCCACTGTCAGATTTTTGGCTAGATCCGCCCCTGCAAGCATACTCTCCATTTCCTTATCTATCTTAGGAAGGGGGTAGAACCTACCTAACATGGGATCTTAGCATCGGTGTTTTCGCGTCCCTTCGCTTCTTGATACGATCTTTCCTGTCAGAGAGCAGTTCTACTTCTTTACAACGTTTGTTGTAATTCCAAACGTATGTAATACAGATCATAGTAATATACTAAGTTAAAATACAGGTAATCAACTCATGGAATAAATGATGAGGAGTTGGATCCGGTATTTTATGTACTAATTCTAGAACTTGTCTCGGTCTTCAGAAATACGTCGTTGATACTCAGACAGTCAGACAGTCAGACAGCGAATGAGAAACAAAGTTCTGCTGCATGACGCTCTTTGCCGCTTAATATTTCACGTTAAATTTCGTTTATTGTCTTCCAAATGAATGGCTTCTGCTCTATAAGAAGTCCTATTAAGGGAACTTGAAACATTGGAACCTGTTCTACAAGAAGCCCTTGCTAGAAGTTCGAAACACTGAGACCATTAAAGACACATTGGTAAGAGCAGAAGTACACCACGTGAAGGACTCTTTCGCAAGTTGTTGTAATTTGCTGTTGTTACATTGCTCGTAAATGACTGGTGGTTACCTAAATACTAAACGTCAAAAGTGGGGCACTTTTCCGGAATGGTAGTACCGTGGCCTAATTTTGCAATCAGGTGTGCTGTTTTGGTGAGAAAAAGATACACTTTCGATTATGCAAATGGAATATAGTAGCTTCTTCCGTTACTCCATGTAGGCAGTGTTTCATATACTTTTATTTTACATTCCTATAAATTTGTGGAGCACATTTGTCGCCATTAAATTACGAGTGGAGTTTTCGTGAAGGGAGCGACTTAGGTATATGACAGTCGCTTGCTGTTTGATTTGTTGCTTGATTTCCCCTTGTTATGATTCCTACTCTTTATTTTTGTTCATCCTTTTTATTCCTGGTGTCAGTAAACAAGATGGATGCAAACAGGATGCATGATGAATTTATTATCTATGAACCAGACACATAAAAGGTAGAAGCATTTGAAGAGACTACTTTCTATTGCTTTGGGGCTTCATCTCTACTGTAGCGGCTGCAAAGGTCAAACAACATTAGTCCTAGGATACATTTCTAGGAAGATATCTTTCATAGAATGAAAACTTACCATCAAACTTTACCCAAACTCTTCTATTTTTTACGACATAGAGGCATTTTAAGCCCTAGATTGTCTAGTTTTAGCAAGAGTTATTGATGATCAATAACATCGATTGTCTTTTGCGTATCAATAAGAATCATTACCCAAAGATAGTTCCCCTATCAAAACACTGACGTATCTACTCAAAAAGATAAGACATGCAACTCTCCTTTGAATAACGGGAGAGAAAGTCAGACTGATGCTTGACAAGAGCATGTTTCGAGTCATGCATGTGTCCAATTGTCTACAAATAAACGTTTATTGGAAACTTGTGGCAGAAGGGAAATCGGTCGTTAACACTTTCAGTGATTTTGACTTCCGTCTTTGTGGGTTGGCTTTAATTTCGCTGTTTTTAAGCAACTAAGAATTTTATCACGGGAATTTAAAAGATCAAAGTTCTCCGTTCTATGTTGTGTAAGAGATATAGCACTATCTGTAAGGAATTTCTCGGCAATATTATCTATTCCCACTAGTTTTTTGAGGCATTTATTCCTTCAAGAAGTTGTTGAACATTCTGTTTTCTGGTTGTTTGTAGCAAGAACTTATTGTTCACTACTTTGCTCTTTATGATATTCTCTATGAAGGTTGATTCGAAATTTACTGTGCCGTTTTCAAAGTGCACTAAGTAGCTGAAATATTATATTTGAAAATAATTATTCAATATATTAGAAATAGCCTTTGAACTTAATTGATGACCATCTTATTTTTTTAAACAGGTAGTTGTCTTTCTGCTTTGGTACAAGATTTGGAGGCATTTCAGGCTTTTCCATAGTGCCTTTGTCTTACCTCTGTTTTAAAGTCATCCGTTCTACCATATATTCTCAGTGGGTTCTTCAAAATTCAATACTACCTATTTTGATTATTGTTTATAATTTGAGATGTTATAAAATATCCCAATATCATAATGTGTTTCTAAGCATATCAGAACATTAAAATAGCTGTAATAACAAGGGATGACGAATTCAAACAAAACTTTTTGAACCCAATCAATATTTTCGTGTACTTTCAATGATCTGTTGTTTGATTGTAAATTATACCCATATTTGAATGTTATCTGTATATTTGGAACTCAACTATGAAGCGGTTTGTTAGGAATATAAACTATTCACTGCTAGCTAGTGATGCAAACGATGAATGGGTTTTGTAATCATGAACTGGTTTCCTAGCAATTCCCCGATATCTCTTTCTCTTGTACCGCTTTATAATCAATTAATCGAATGCTTATAGCCCGCTCTAATTGTTAGCCTCAAAGTAACCAAATAGGTTAGAGTCTTAGACACCGTGGAGTTCCGATTAATCTTAACTGCTTCAGTTATAAAAGATTTGGATTCGTAATTTTTAAACAGCATTCCAAGGTGGTTTTGTGCTACCTAAACGCCGCAGAGTGTACTTCACAAAACTACCAACTTAAGATTAGGGTGAAATGGCCAATTCCAATATTATTGTTTCCCTTGCCGTTAGTGTAGTAAATACTCTGTCTAATGGCCATACATATCTGACAGTTTCATTGCCCTCCCAAATCGTCTCTCCTACCTTGGGTGCGTTCTAATAATTTGGTCCGAATAAAATACCTGGCTTTATCAATCTTCTCTCAAATAAGGCGCTTATTATGACCACGTTCTCTAAGCCGCTGATCCTATTCGCCACACCTACTCTGAAAGTATTCCTTTTCCTACTACTGTTCTCTTCTGTTCCAAAATCTAAATTCTTTGTCGTGATCAATGATATTGTTTCATCCTAATTCTCATGGTCATCAACTTTGTAACACGGTCATCACACATTATATCTCTAATCCTTCCAAAACGTCTACTATTTACAATGCTAGCAAGTAGAGAGTCCTGAGCAAATTGGACAGAAACGTTTGTACTTAGCATGAAAAGAATGCCTTATTGCAAATGCAAGTAACGCTTTATTAACGCAGTTGTGAACCTTTGCCACTCTTACGAGTCTTTACTTTCTTTGGTATTTTCCCCATCTTAACTCTCTTATACTTGCAACTGATATTAGATTTTTATATTTTTTCAGTCAGCATGACTTTTTAGAAAACCGACCTAGTCTTAAATATCTAACTTGCATGTAAGATCCCTCTTTCTCAAATTACTTTTAGATGTCAATAGATATGTCTAGTCTTTGTCAATATTTTCATTGCTTCGTTGTCTATTTCAAACACAATTTCATAGGAAACCTGTGTAGTTCAATGATTTACTAATGCTTTAGCACACTGAACCATTCATCACCATGGCACTGACTATGTTATATTGATCTTTTGAATAAATATCCTTTGTTTCCACTTTCATCTGTGACAGGTGCCACACATTGACTGACTTCAAATTTCATCTCCTATTGATAATGCAGTAGCTGTTAGGTCCACAGCACGAATCAACAGAGTATTTTCTTGTTTCCAGCTTCTTCGCTCGGCTGTAGTCTTCATCCAAAAGGGTAATGATTGATCTACAGAAGCAGATTTCAATAGTATTTAAATATCTCCTTTCTTCTTTTGGAAAGACAAACACAATGCAATAATCAATCAAAGAAACCTCGAGTTTAGGTTTAAGAAGTAAATGATCAGTCAACGTGTATATTCGATGACAAACTCAAATCGAACCTTGCTTCCAAGATGCACTGTCATTTTTCTTTTCGTCTAGCCATGCTTTTTTTGCTCATCAGAGGACAAGAACGACCTCTCTTGTTAAGACATGAAATTTTACTTTTTTATAACTTCTGGGATATACTATCCTCCGGAGTTTGTTTCCCTTTCACTATGCAGCTATCTTAGACCTCTTTTTACTGCATCCTGAAATATTTCTTGATCTTCACTATATTTAGTTCTCTCACATTTCAGTCTCCTTCCGTTCTTTGGATTAGAGTAACGATATAACAATTTTATTAAGCCATGAGAAATCCGACGAAAGAAAGTTGAAGGCAACGAGTTATGAACTATGCTGCTGATATTGACAGATAGATGGATGAATGGACGGACGGATCAATGGATGACTTGACCTGACCTGGTGACGATGCACATGAAGGCAAATAGCCAGTCCTTCGAATACCAAGTCCATCATTATCTCCAGTTCATGTAGCCCTAACCAAATCCTTGTTCATCCATGTTTGTATCCATACATGTTATTTAAGGATGTATTGGAATCTAAAACAACTGTTTTTTTGTCCCTTCACAACACAAACAGCTAGAATATTGCAGTCCACTTTATATAGTTTGAGCAGCAGATTTCACAATAAAACGTATAATTCGATTAGTAACTTCCCTTCTTAAGAAGCAGTGCTAGCGCCCTATCAAGTGGAGCATCAGTTTATAAAATGTCTTTATTAGCCTGCTTTATAAAGCCATGAGCCGAATAAACGGAAAATACAACTTTTTCCCAGATGTACACGTTTTGGAACACTACTTACTTCAAAATTTCATTTCAGATTCATAATTGCTAAACGTTTTTTAAGACTTTATTACATGGAGGGAGGAAAGAAAACTTGGAAATATTGTGTCCCGTTCTTGAAACCAACACATTCAGGAATGAAGCGATGTTTACGTTACAAGTGTTAATGAAAAACGCGTAGTAAATTGTGAGTTGCTCATTTATTGCAGACAGTGCGCCATCTCCTTTATTTTGGTAAATATGATTTCGAGCGCGTAAATATAAAAGGACAACGCCGTTAACCATTGCTTTTACATTCCTCGTTCTCTGTCAAATGTTTTCCGCTTCCTAAGTTACTTTTAGTTACCATTTACCATTTACCATGTGTAATTTATTTAAGTTAATGATACTTAGACCATAGTTTTTGATAATTTATTTTCTTTTTAGTGCTGGGAACTACATGTCATGCAAATCTATCTTGTCATCACTGCGACGTACAAAATTCTCTCTTACTGCAGCATGTGAACATGCCAGCTATTTAACGTCTTTTCTGTGTCTTTAAACAGTTTTTGGTTAAATAAACAACATCTAGTTTAACTATAGAAAATAGGTTTTGGCTGCTTTTGTCCTCTTTTCGAAGTTTAAACAGACATTTCCTATCTACCGATAGCAGATATTTAGGGGGGCCGTGTTTGCTCCTGCCATCAATGGCAGTTGCAAATATGATGGGTACGAATATGGAACATTGTAGTTGACATTGTTGTCAAAGAGACACAAATTCAAAATTATAACAACAATATGTTTCAGATTACAAGTCTTGGCCGGATGTTAGTAATTAGCATTTAACGTTGACTCTCGTTGTTGAGATCATTTCAAACCATTTGTAACTAAACAAATGCGTCGTCGTGGGTGGACCCTTTATACTTTGTGTCTTACTGTGAGACATACAAAGAAACACTTTGTGCCAAGTTATGACAAGACCGCTGTCAATGCACTCTTTGAAATGAGACTAATAAACTAAGATATACGACTGCTCCATTTCGCAAAAAGGCTCGTACAAATATTGTGCTGCTCAGTTCGCAGTTTATTAATGCGCGAAGAATGATGATATTGTCTGTTGAACTATATCATTACTGATCGTTTTGAAGGACACGTTTTCTATAGGACAAAGCAGATACTAATGTCGGATGTTCTGGTCTATGATTTTAAAGACAGGTCAGAAGAGATAAGATGCCTCAAAGAATAGAAGGATCACTTGGATGCTGTGCTGACGTTATCCTCGCTGTCCTTGGTTTACGTTGGGGTTAATGAGCGTGACCTTATGCCTGGAACATAAACGTGTTCAGATCAATTGACTCAGCTTTCTCATAACAGGTACATGTTAGTAGTTGCTGTTAGCATGGATCGAAGTTGGAATCTCGCCACCTTTCTGCTCCTTTTACTACAGTTGCTTCTTCCGGGAAATGCTTCTCACTTTCGAGGTGGAACTTTAAGCTGGAAAGTGATTAAGTCAAGAGATGGATTGAGTTTATCAAATAAGGTATGTGCACCATAACATGTTTATGTGAACGTGGGATGAAACTTATCAACGACTTGAAGCTATTTCAGAATGTATACTCAAGTATCATGTAACTAATTGTTTGAAAGTAAATGCCCATATATCTTCTATAACTGTCGATTTTGATGTTTTTATTTCTTCACTTAATAAAGCTGCAATTTCATGGATTTCACGTTGCTCACAATCTACATTACGCAATTTCATATCATCTCGCAGATCAAAAACAAAGACTTTGGTCCTCAGTGCTTGTCTAGGTAAACACACTTGCCATTAAAATAAGCCCTGTTTTAAAGTTGACAATAAACAGATTTGATTAAACGTTTAGATATCTTTTTAATATCCTTGGTCCAGTACTTTATATCTTATTATTTCCTTTTTGAATGTCAATTTAAATCTTTTAGTGAAAAGACCGCGTTTGAAATGTATTCACATTATTGTTATTGTTATTCTACGGTTGAATAGATAATATCTGCTTGGATAAATGTAAAACTCCAGAAATATATCCAACTGGCTTCATTAACCTATTAGATGGGCGCTGTCATAAGCAATGCTTGTGCAACGCAAGCTCTTCTTATAGATAATAATCACACAGAGAGTGTGAAATGACAGGGAAATGTGTTCGCGTGGCCATTCTTTTAATGTTTGATAGGAGAAAGAAGAGGTAGAATTCTCCGGTCAGAATCGGAGAGTTGGTTTGACACATTAGCTTGGGGAGCAACAAAAATATGCATAGAAAATACAACTGTTTCCACTAGCGTTTAGTCAATTTCGAGTTGTCATCCTTTGGCAGGTAGCAATATACGACAATAACGATGAGTGAGTAAGTTAACAAATAGCTGGAGTTGCTTCCATTTGACACTTCATTGCCCAAGAGTTTAGTATTAAATTTACGTGCCTTTCATCCGAAGCTTTTAGTGTCTAAATACAGAAAGATCAATATGTAATAACTTCGTCGGCATGCGTAAGGATTATGTCTGGCAATCCAAGGCAAAGCTTTAACAAATTTTCAGTAAATCAAAAGTTGATGCATAAGCACATTGTATCTCTACGATTGCCATCGAATCTCGATACGGATTGTTTTCTGTTCCCAGTATTTCTCCATAACTTGAGTAGGGTACATGTGCAAAGAGTCTTGATCCTTGACCCCCAGCGAGATTAAATTTTGATGGCTGGGAGTCCTTAGTGTACTGCTGTGCTGGATTGTCGTTACTGAATGTAAACTCGATGGTTTGAGATTTTGTTTATAACAGGTTGCTGTCTGGAGACCAAGAGAAATTAAAGTACGTTTTTAGAAAGTTGGGTTTTGATGGAGTATGCCAGACATCATAACATGTACGTATTGAAGGGTTTGGATGAAATCCTCCTGTAATTCACTCAAACCAAAAAGCTTTGACACAGATCAGCTATAATTTTAATGAATTTTGAGGCATCCATATCAACACAATTGCATTTTATAAAGTAATTCAACAGTGTGTATCTGTTCCTCACCCTGACTTTTGCTAATACAGCTTAACAGCAGGGTAATTTATAAATCTTTTACGTAATTCTGTAAGTCACCCATAATCTGCATTGTTAACGTACTTACGTGAGTACATGAAAAACAATGGAACTAGGAGACCTGTTTTGAAGAAACATTTTGCTATCCTATTTTACCGGATGGTAAACAAGTTGTAGATCCCTAGGCTATGTAGTTGGGTATGTGTTAACGTGAAAATGGAAGAACTAATTTTCAGGAACTGAGCAAGTATCAATATGAATGATGAAAGTTTAATATGTTTCTAACTACAACAACGGTACTGATTTTGTAAGTCATTGGTGTTAGTTGAGGACAGAATCATTTTAATTCTTATTTTCAGGTAGATATCATAAGGTTTTAAGTTTTGCCTTGAAAAAGATCAAATAATGCTCAGACCGCGCATCATCTGTGGCCCAGTGTGAGAAGAGTAACTGATTCACCATTAGTAAGAGAGTATGAAAGGAATTTTTCTATATAAAAGCAACAGAAGGGATTTGAGAAGATTAGCTCTCTGTGAGGATTAAAGAATTGATGTTTGCCTGGAACGAGGTACTGCAAAATAACACACAATTCAAAACACATGACATTCACATAGCTCTTTCTAGCATTCTTGCCAACAGTAAACTTGATTTCACTAATACGAAAAACCTGCAAAGAGGACGTAATTTAGTTACTAAAACAGCATTTGACATGTAGTGCGTGAATACACAGTAATTTTAAATCAAACTTTAACCACAGCCATCATCCAACAAAGTTACTTATCTTGAAAGCTAATGTCATTATCGAAAATACTTTATCAATGGTTACGATAATTTGATTCGTTTAGTTTGATATTCATCAGACGCAGTTGATGTAAACATAGAGTAGCTCTAATACCAAATGAGTCATGGCGATCCGATGATAGTTTACTTCACTTTTCTCCAATTGCCACATTAGCTCCCAATTATGGGCCGAAGAACAGCCTCATAGCTCCATGTAACGTAATCATAGAAGTCTTCCTACTCGACCAATCAATCCATCAACCACCCCTACAAAGTGAAAACATGTTCTCGAAGAGATTAGAAATCGAATCAGGCTTTCTCATCCTGATGTTTAAATATTTACTTTCTCTCTATCACTCCAAATTTGATATTATCAATCCCTCTCCTCTCGGAAACAAACAGTTTCAAATAACAACCAACTTGTGTGGAAACTTAACCAGATGATAAAATCATTCGCTTCTGTTAAATTCTTCCACGTTATTACAGAAGAGACATGGCTAAGAGCAATTTTCTTTGTAATGCCATCTCATAATGCAAATGCGTATAAAGACGGCATCCATCATACTTGATGACGCACTCACTAATACTGACTAGTAAATTCAAGGCAATGAACACGTAACAACAACAGATTTTGCCCTACAATGTAACAACTTTGAAAGCTTTTCTTCATTAATTCGATTCCTTGGATTACAATTTTCAACAAAAGATATGTCTTCAGCATCAGAATAGATTGTGCAAGTCCTTTTCTTCTTTGATCTATTACTGTACTGATTATGTCGTTAACACCGTCCTTTTGTTATCTCTTAATTAGTACCTATATGAAGGGCCGTTACTCAATTGTAATTTAATCAATTGGCATTGCTTAACCATTGCTTCTAACCTGTGGTGACACTTCCAACACTTTACCTGTTGTGTTTTCTCCATCTCCCTCATTGTCTATATCAATACAAAGAAGCTGATTTCTTAAAAAGAGTAACTCTTAAAGACTATTTACGTTGCCATACCCGTTAATTTTTTTATGTATTTTTTATACATATGGTTATTGAAATGTGATATTGCCCTAAAATTTGACAGAAAAATTAGGCTGTTTAGAGAAATGATGATGAGGGTGTCTCTAAATGCCGACGGCAAAATGTTTATGAAGTCGATTAATGTCGAAGAACTAAATGTTTGATAAAAGTTGTTTTACCGAGAGTTGGATTATTGTGCATTCTGTAAATTGTGGCGAGAGTCGTCACTGAAAAAGTCTGGTCAGCGAGAAATGACAGACACATACTTAACCCGATTGTATACTACGGAGGGGGGGGGGGGCTTTTGAAGCCTCCCTAGCAGTTTCCAACACGCCACTTCATCTTTCGATACTGTACAATTCTGAAACTTTCTGACTTTCAGTTTTATCTTTTGGCAAACGGAAATTATATTTTCGTAAGACTCAAATCTTCAAGGTCTGCCTTACATGAAATAATTAAAACAGAGACTATAAATGAGTCATTTATTATCTCTGATCAAAATTCGTTTAAAAGTCAAAATGGAAGATTCAAGTATGTATGTTTTCTTCGATAATTCTGCCTCTGAAACATTATTTTGTAACATTTTTAGCTGTAAATAGAAGAGGCAATCTTCCTACAGTTTTAGAGTGCATTTGAAGTACTTAACTGTGAAGTGGTAAAATTTTCTACTTTTTTTCCTTTTTCCAACTATCAATCAACAAAACCAGTAAATGCAAAATAACTCGAACTACTTTGTGCCCCGTTAATCTAGAAAAAAATGTATGATAGGATGACTGAACAGTACAGTTACTAAATAAAACCACTTTACCTGAATGAAGGGCATCCTGGTTGCCCTTAACTTAAGCCAAAGTGAACTTACCGTATTTCTAATATTTCACCTACCTCTTCCAAAAAAGTACTTTTTACGTTTGAAAAGCGCAAAATATAGGAACCAAATTAACGCTTTTAGGCTGTACTTAGACAAAACTGCAATACGAGAATATTTAATTTTTTAAAAATCCATCGTTGTGGAAACATCGTGATTTATTGGAAGGAGTTCAAAAGACTCTATTGCCACTGTAATAGCATTTATCTGAAGACCCCTTTCAGAGTGGCATTAAACAGAATATGGCCCTACTTTCAAAATATGAGAAATATAATCCGTAGTTATAAAACATTAGGTGATTTATGTTTCCAGATTAGAGTACACTTGGTCATTTAGCTAGTTAATATTACGAGATATTCTTTTTACAAGCAACCACAATAATTATGGACTCAACACAAGGAGAAAAATAAATTTGAAAAGATGTGGTGGGTGAGGGGGGAGGGCAGATTGTAGATTGTAGTCTCCAGTAAATATGGTCTGTAGCCATTCAGTTCATAAATCATGAATGCTCTGCTAGAGTTTTAATAGTCAATTATCACTGAGATTTTGTGGAGGATCATTGGGACTGATCCTTCGGAGGCAAATCCTTGTTTCGATTTAAGTGACATCTTGTCAATAACATACATTATTTATAAACACACTTCTACAGTTATCATCTTTTAAACCAAAGAATAAAGTCTCCTTATATACTGCTATTACAAATATGGATTTTTAAACAGTGATAGGGAATATGTCAACTGATACGTGACATCATCAACTTCAATTTGAAAAGTAAACATTTCTTTCTTTTAGCTAAAAGATAAACGAACACTCGCTCTAAGTTGACCTACCACTCATTATTGAAATCTCAAAATAACTCAGTTTCAATAGGATTGATTCCGTCAAGTAACATTATAGCTGGCATGACACTGATAAGAAAAAGGAGCTTACAACAATGCTTCAATTTCTAGTGTGACACGATCGTTGTGCTTAGTTAAAAATACATTCTTACTGGCATAAACTGCGCTTGCTGTATAGAAGTTTTTATGTTCTTTTTAATCAAAGCGAAATGTTACCAAGCCAGGATAGTTTTAAGTTTGCCTAACATTCCTCAGATCCAAATGGGTTGCACTCCAAAACTAATGTAATTTTGTCTTTACAGCGAAGTCGGCATTTTTGAGATAGCTATTTCAAGTATGCTTCGCTTCAGTCAATGGAGTTCTGACTTTCAATTGTCTCCCAGTTAGGTTTTAAGCTTCCGTGTTTTGCTGAAAAAGAAAGTACTGAAATCTATCAACGAGAAATTGAAGGTCTTCCATACACACTGATCGCACATGCCTTTCTCCATCAATATCTCAATGAAATCACTGAGTTGTTTTCCTTTTGTTCAAATTTGAAATTTAAAAGTGAAAGTGATGTGGTTGTTTTCTATCTCTCAGGATTTGACTCTTCAATTTTCAAGTGAAAATGAATGAAATGAAGCCTTTCGATAAATGCGCCATTTGACTAAGAAGAGAAAGGAATGTTTTAATATGATTGAACTAGAATAGGAATGCATTGATAGAGCAGTGAAAATCAAGGAGTTCAAGAAAAAACCCTTTAAACTAACATATAACATAAGTTTTAAATAAATTATTAACTTATTTTTGCATTGATATAATTTCCTGCAGATAATGAATAATCTCATCTTAACCCTTATTCACACCGTTTATTGAACACTTTTTAAAGACAACCCTTCCTTGGTCCTTTGACGAAATTGACAGGTTTTTTGCTGAATGAACAGGTAAAAACAATAATGCGTAAAACGTATACTCTATTTGGGCATAAGTGACTAAAAGATACAATTCAATTTTTGTTAATACACTTGTGGATATCGTAAGATAACACAGCAATAACGCGTACAGGGGTAACAAATTCTGAAAATGATACAGAACATGCTGTCTAGCCTACAGAATTTTGTTGGAGTCTGCTTATTGAATGGCTTTCTCCTTAAATTATTTTGAGTTCTTTACAAATCATTGACTCGAAGACGTTGCGTCAGATTTAAATTAAGTCTAAGCATATATTAACATCAGTACAAATTGACGGGGACACAGAATTTTCATGACGTTTGTGTTGTACTCTTGGTGCGTCTGAGGAATCAACTTTAGAACTTTCATTATCTATCTTCGGTCAAAAAAATAAATATTTTTTAAGGTATAACAGCGTTATAGAAAAGAGAGGATTTGAAAGTATCATGTTTGAAAAGACTACAGAGACAAGTGAGAATGTAACCGAGTGTCCCGGTTCTGACATTTTCACTTTTCTCTAGAATCACTTTGAAGGTATAGCAATGCGTCTTGGAGGTAAGTAGTATTTTATAACCAAAGTAAGGCATTTCCAAACTACGTTTACGCGTCGAAAAATGTTTTGTTTCAAAATAATTTGATATGCTAACCCGCTGCTGAAAATTCGGCGGTTCTTTGCTGCTATGTTGGTTACTTTGAGGATAACGCTTCCCCATCACCTTCCTACTTAGGAGCCCATTTGTGGTATATCCAACAAGTACATAACCAATATCTGCCTACTTAAATTTAGACACCTTGCCCCTATAGCCTGTAACATTTCAGCTGATTGTTTTCTTATCACAACTCCTTTATCATCGGGTTCAATACACACAAAAGGGCTCTGCTGATGATCTAATGCAAATTCATATTGGTGCCATCAGTGGATCTTTGAGGAGGGGAGACCGGACCATGCCCCCCTGCAGGATCAAGCCAAATTCTCCAACCAGATATTTTTTGCATTCAACAACTTGCCATTTTGAGTTAATTTACGTTTAAAAAGTGGTTAGCATCTACTAGAAATAAGCATGACCTCCCAATCTATATGATAAGTAAAATGACGTCATCTTTCAGTGTTTATGGACCCTTGAAAAATTTCTGGATACGCCACTGCGTGCCGCAGAAGAAACCAAATTTGTAACGGGCATTTGGAGACAGTTAACACAATCGTGGCTTGTTAGAATGTAGATTTCAATATATATGTTTACATTAATGCCTATCTTTGAACAGAGAACTACGGAAGGGGGGAGGGGGAAGGATACGTTTCTTGGAAAAGGTAACAGTTTCTTCGTCCAAGTCAAAGGACCAACTCTCTAAAGGTCTAAGAAACAATAGTTAAACTTGCAGTAGTTAAATGTAGCCATCGGTGTTGCAAAATCACTATGGCGAAAAGTCAAGGGACCACGTGGAACCGAATCGATGTACGTACTGTAACGGCCAATGCTTTTCCACTAAGCTACGGCCTCTTACAAACAAGAGAAGAAATTTGTGATGTCTATTGTTTGGATATTGCGTCGCTACGAAGTCAAGTTTAGATCAAGCCAGTTATGGCCACACGTAAGACTTCCTACCTACCGGAATGTAAACGTGATGAAAATGACTATGTCCTTAAGAAAATGAAAACAAGGAGGGTGATCAATTCTTTCGAAGGCAAAGGGTGCAGTCATGCATGGTAATGTACATTTACTCAAGTTGTCATCACCAATCTGCTCTTTATTCAAATTGAATTAATCGTTTGTTAAATAAATAGCCCATCTCGCACTGTTAAATATCAATTACGTTAGAGTAAACTACACTTTTCCCACCAGTGTTAGGAGATAGAGATTAGTAAAATGAACCACTGCTGATATCAGGTTATTCTATCATGCTTTACCCTCGTGAAAGCCACTCGAGATCTGTTACAGGAATGGCAAGTTTCATCATCATTAGCTTACGTAAAGTTAACTGACAGTTTTCCACATTTTATAAGAAATCGGACAATGGCACAGGAGGTAATTTTGATCCAACTGTACCCACATTTTAAGGTAACTTAATGTTTGCACATGTAGTAATTATATTTAATAAATTTGACAGAATAGGTTTAGGTCTTAAAAGACCCAAGTTCGGCCTTCTTTGACATAACTTACTGACCCGTAAAATACCATTCTTGGTCAAAGCATAACAACTCATCTTTTTCAGCATGGAACCTTGTCCAACGAACGAAAATAAGCATATGCTCTATACTTGACTTACAAATACGAAGAACTCAATTTTGAACTGAATTTTCAAGTGTTTAACATAATGGTTTGCAAAACAATACATACATATATATTTATATATGCTGTCAAACAGGGAAGATAGAGGAAAAGTTAAAGTTGTAAAAGAGGAGCCGTTGATTTTCCGATGGTACGCAATTTAAATTGTCATAGTTATAGCGGGGGATAACCTGAACTGGTTTATGACTGGACTAGTACTGATGCTTTTTGCGCAGAAAGGTAATAGAGGAACAAGCTAGAGAAGGAAATTAAACAGGTTGTTAAACCCACTATAATAAAAAAAATCCCTTCCAAAAAGCAATGAAATTAGCTTATGTACTTTAAAAACATAGAAAATGCATACAAAACTGATGCTGACAGCTTCATGTGGTTTTCTTTTACGTTTCTTTTACCTATATCGTTGCGAAAGTGTCAAACACGACATATCAGTTTCATTTCCCATTTGTGACGAAGAAAATAATTTCCTTACACAAGAAACGTCTGCGAATGTTTTTTACCCAAATTCAAGTTTTGATGTTGCTCAAACTTTCCAGAAGGAGAAACATATCACATCTTACTACATATTAACATTTTGCAATAAAAGCAATGGGAGCTCCTTGTCATCTCGTATACTGTACATTTCATGACTGAATTTAAAACAGAGCAATCAATTTGCTAGATCTCCGTGGACATTCAGATACTTTTTTAAAAAAATGTTTTTAGTTCTATAACCAGCAAATTCCACGGATGATAGTCACTTCCCCATGTAAAGGGAGCCATACAATACTTGCATATTGCCGTAGTGACGTTTCGGTTATTCGTGCGGGTATGACCGTGCCTATTATTGTCAACATCGAATTGATAATTTTTTGTGTGCCGTAAAGCGTAATAATCGACTACGAAACACTAAAAAGGTTCGTCTTGAAAGCTCAAAAGATTGATGTACCAATGAATCAACTATTTATCGATTCATTGAAAGTGAAATGACATATTTTTATCATAAAAACCAAGCATTTCCAACAACAGTTATACAGGGCAAAATTGAGGGTAAACAGTTACCTACGACCTTACTTCTGAGAAGTGCAATTTTGCTTCATAGGGATCAAACTTTTGGCGAGAATAACCCTAAAGTAACACTGAGCTAATTAAAGAATGAATATATTACAGGGGTGCCTACATAAAAGTAATTTCTGAAGACAAAACTGATTTTTTAGAGGAGTATTTGTAGATTTGTGAATCAAATAATCACCTTATTCTTCGTGACAATTTGTCACTTTTTCTTCAAACCAACAGTGCATAACTGTCCACATTTATACAAATATATTTATTCATTGATAGGATTTACCTCTTCTTTTCCCTGTACTTTCTGGATTTTGCCACTTTTTAATGTCGATAAGGACGTATGACAAATGTATGTAAACTATTCATTAGGAGATGACAAAAAAAGCATGACAGGTCGAGTTCTTCGATTCCATGATGCATCTGAACATCAGCGATTTGTTTAACAAATGAGTTGTCTTACTTTACCTGATTCAAAGTTAGGAGGGCATGGAAGGAAATATAAAGTAAAAGATAACGGGAATAATTGAAAACTTGTCAGTAAACAACAATTGAAGATTCTCAGCTAGTGGCTTGACAAAGAAAGTTACGTACTTTTACATTAAGTCTAGGCCTGGTTCAATGTGAGCTATCATTCGATCTACCTTGCATAATAACTCTTTTGTATTTTTTATTTAATATTGGCTAATTTGTTTTGGTATTATTTGCCTGCCTGAGTACTTATATAAATGAAATGGCACTGATGAAGCTAACAGCGAAACAAAGAAAAGGTTGCTGGTGGTGGAGAGAATTCGGGATCGACTAGCCAGATTGTCGACTTTACTATTGCACTGGTTAGTGCAATGGTAACTCAGAAGAAGGAATTTTATTCCGAAAGCTCAGGCTGTGAGAAACCAGTTGTTTTTTATTTTTGTATCTATAAATTTTAACAATGGTTTTAGCTCTGTTTTTTTTAATTGTATATATATATATATATTAATATACATATTACATAATAAAGTGCTTGCTACGACACGGCATTGTCAAATACGAATACCAACAATCACTACTTAGATATTGTATATATAGAATTGGACACCACTTTAATGAAATAAAGTAGTTTAGGTGTGCACAGATAATTATCTAGACGGTGAACTTTTTATAAATGAATACCACTTTCATTATATCTGTAGTGTAACATCACTAGCAATTCTCTTTCGCTTTCTTTCCATAGTTTGCACTAACATTTCGGTTATCATGGAGGCGAACACACGGCAGAAATGCAAACCTGTGTAGTAATGCAGCAATTGCTAATCGAGTTCTGTTGAGAGCAAGCAATAAATTGAAATGCAAAGGATGTAAGATATTAAAAGAAATTGCTATGAATTACTACTGCACGGATTACTCGATAGTTCAGAACATGGTTGCTGGGGAACGAACAATTATTGTGGAAGCTAAAGAATCAACTGATTTAGAAGCAAGGTAAGCTTTCATAAATATCGTAAATACGTAGTTATGTGCTGAAAGTCATTACGTTATTCACACTCTGTTTTAAAAGTTGCCTTTTACAATTGAGAAATACATTGCAAAGTTGTTTCTAATATTAAGTTTTATTTATGTAAAATGGTCAATATTGGACACAGGGAAAAAATTGTTGAGAGCTACAAATGTCCAAGGGCACCCTAAGATGACATTGTAGCTAGGAAACATTTCGATGCTACTTGCATTTGAGTACTTTTGATAGTGTCCATGATCACGACGTCTCTGTCACCCAGTCCTTATTAGATAAATGACACATTAAAATTATTCTTTTATGTCTAGAAAGGGCTCCTTCTAGTTTGAAATCAATTATCTTCTAGAAATGATCATAAATTTCCTTTTGAATCTTTGAAACCGAAAGCAAGCTGTTACATTGTCCGGTATAAGGATAAATCCTTATAATTTATGGAACCGTTAATCCTTGTAAGATGTAAATCTTGTTTCGTTGTAAGGTAAAGTAAAGATAACCTTTCTTAAAATAACTTTGGAATTTGGGAGAAAGACAAGAACTTAGCAATTTAACACCAACAAGATTATGCACATTCTCGTTTCTTTTAGAACACAACTTGGGTGAAAGTCTTACATCTTCATATTCCATTCTACCAATCTTTTTTGTGGGGCGTGTTAGACGAAAAAAGCAGTTAAGCAATTAAATAATAATTTTTTTGCCTCATGTTTTGTATCATAAAAAAGTTGTGAATACAAGCAGCGTCTGCGATAATCAGCGGCTTTTTAAACAATGTCGTGTGTTGGTATATTATTAGCAGTTGAGCCTTACATCTGCGATGGAATAACTTTTATATGATTTGCACGTTTATCCAGATTCGAGGGATGTTGCTGGCTAAGACTGATGAATGGTAAAGGAAGGTGGAATATCTGGGCAAAACTCAAACCCAATATCATGACACAAGAAGGAAGACGCATTAATTCGTCGCCTTATTCAGGATCGTCATTGCTGCTGACTGTTCAAGAGAACTGTCATCAGACAATCGATTTGAGAGGTAAAAAATATATTTTCTGTAAAAGCTTTCACTTCCCCCAGTTTAATAGTACTAAATTTCAAACATTAACGACGGGTTTTGTCGTAGAAATTTTTCAGAGAAGTAAAAATGCACCATTATTGTAACTTCTACCTCCTCAGTAATTATTGTACGGCTATTTTATTTTTATTGTAAGATAAGAAGTGCTGGTTTCCTAAAGTAACAAGTAACAGACATTTGGTAGTTCCTATTATGTTATGTTTTGTTATGTTATGTTATGTTTTATTGTGTTTTGTTATGTTATTTTGTTATGTTATGTTTTGTGTTTTTTATGTTATGTTACGTTATGTTATATTATGTTATGTTTTGTTGTGTTGTGTTGTGTTATGTTATGTTTTGTTATGTTATGTTATGTTATGTTATGTTATGTTTTGTTTTGTTATGTAATGTTATGTTATGTTTTGTTATGTTATGTTATGTTATGTTATGTTATGGTATGTCATGTTTTGTTATGTCATGTTTTGTTATGTTATGTTATGTTATGTTTTATTGTGTTTTGTTATGTTATGTTTTGTTTTGTTTTGTTATGTTATGTTATGTTATGTTTTGTTATGTTTTGTTATGTTATGTTATGTTATGTTATTTTATGTTATGTTATGTTATGTTATTAAATGTGCTTGTACTTTTACGTACACTTTAGCCTTCTAGCCTTTATCCATGATCTTCAATCTCTTTCTAGTCATGTTTGCCATTGCCCTACAATTTATCCTATTCATAAATGTTCTGTCTGTTTTCATTCTTATGCGATTTTTATTCCTCCCACTTTACGTCCGAGAAAATATCTTTGCTTTATTACCAAATAACAATCTTGTCTTTCATAGCTGTTTGTAAAAACTTTGTTTGTCTTGCGACAGTTACTGACCCTGACAATGATTATGTTAGATGTCGATGGGCTGTAGGGAGCACTGAATGTGGTGGCATATGTGAACAGTTTCCCGGATTGCATCTCGACAGGGTAAGATTACAGATTACATAATTTTTAGAGTTTAGACGAAAAGGCGAATATGCAGTTCATGCATGGTATGTTTCACAGAAAGTAGCACCGTATGGAAATAGATTGACAACAGGTTGATAATTCCCTTTACGAAAACAGCAACTGGAATAAGAAAAAGGCAAGTCAAATGGAGCAGATTTGAAACTATGATCTGTTTGCAACCACCAATAGAAGCATCGATGCATTGGTCCTCCTAGTATCACTTCTTTGTTAGTTAATCGTAGATGATAGAAATCAAATTTGCTATTTATAACACCATTGAGCTAATCGCAGATAATATGTATACAGTGTCTCTGAAACTTCCACGGTACGATCACGTCGGAACTGCCTTGCAGTGCACGACTTAAAAGGGACTCGTAAGCTTATTCTGTCCGCAGCCTCCAAAAATTCCAATGCACCAAATATCCCATTTTCTATAACGTAGGGCAAGTCCAGATTCTATGTGTGGGGTAAGCTAGGAGATCTAAAAAGGCTAAGATTTGGAAGTCAAAAAGTAGCTAATTATTGAAGATTATAATGTCAAGAAATCGATAATGAACCTGAATGGGGTTTTTTCATGCAAATTTATTCGACAAGTAGGAGATAAGGTAGCTATTTTCTTCATGAATGTGAATGGGAGAAATTGATCAAAGAAACTTTCTTAGGGACACCAAATAAAAATGCCAACATTGGTGATTGACCACGTGCTTTGGCGTGGGAAACAATTTTGAAACGCAGTAAATAACACCGAAAGTCATTCTTTTACCTTGGCCAGAGAATAGAATATCATAAACAAAGTAGTGGAGTCTATCCACACACTCCGTCCTCTCCTAACTTCCGTATCTCTGCTTGGGTAGAGTAGCTTGCGTTGAGTATGGAAGAAGTAATTGCTACTACTTCAAGTAAAGTTAGAAAACAGAAAAATCGAATCGAAAATTATTTATCTCCTACACATGCCACTTCAATCCGAAACGTTCTTCCTCAATTGCATCTGTTACTAACCAGACGACTTAAAGACTGTCAACATAATTTACATTCATTGATTTCTCCATGGCAATAAAATGTTTATCATTGTCTGAAACATTAATTCTGCAAGTAAAAGTGGTAACCAGAAAAGATGCACATAGAGATGTGACCAACAGGAGCTGCAGAAAATAATTTTCTTTATAATGTAGTGAGTTATGTATGTTCCTTAGATCCGGTAGCAATATTCAACAGTTTCTAGGGAAATTTTACATGGATGGCATGGACATGGAGGTTTTAAAAATGATTCATTTCAAGAAAACCGGGCTTGACCAAATCAAGCGTCTCACTCAATTAAGGTTAATTTTGTTATTTCCATTGTCATTAGGAAAAGTGCAAGTTGTACTTCAATGGCACAGGAAAAAGTGGTGAATATGGATTGGCCATCGTCATGGAGGACTTCTTAACTCTACATGATAACGAGTCGTTGAGTCAAACGTCAATGCACTTTATTGTTTCCATTCTATCTTCCAAAGTGGCATGTGACAAAAGGCCCAACTATTTACCATCAACAGTTGCTGACTTCTCTTGCATAGGCTTACCACTAAATTCTACATTTCATGACCGCATATTTGTGCGATCTCTTGATGCAAATGATAGGTATGTTGCAAAATGTTTACATCGTCTTCTAATATTCTTTTCTCTTTTCAAGTGTGTCAGTGTTGACGTTGACTATGTTAAATAAATATAGATACAGTAAACCACCGTTTTTCCAAATTGTAAGGGGACGAGGAAAAAAATGTCCGTATGTGATAGGGTCCAGATATGAGGGGTAAAAGTGTTTACAATAAAAAATATTCTAATACAATTTGAATTAATTTCTAATACCATTGTGAGTATCAAGAGATAAAAATATGCTTCGTAGGGGTGGTTGTGACCTTTTTTCATGCATAACAATCTTGAACAAGCTTGGTCCTATTCTCCTGTTTCCAAATGTAGGAACGGGGGTCCAATAAATGGGTGGAGTCGACTTGCTTTAATTTTTATATGCGCAATTTGTGAATATTGCTAGCATGAGGTAATACAGGTCTAAAATGACACAACCCTCATTGTAAGACATGTAAATAAACATGTGACTCTACTCCAAAATCAGTGTTGTTTAAATATAAAAAGTGAACACTTGATACTACACTACACTAAGGGAGCGGCCATGATATAGAGTACAAGTAGGATGGAGGACGCATCCCGACCTCATTTTGCTCCTCTAAGCAGTGCATTGCAGCAAATATCGTAATTCAATGACAAACCTAAAGAAATGCACCCATATAAATTCTATGCCCCGACAAACTATCCTCAGCTTCAACCAGGTCGTACTATATGACCGGTCCCTTAATACACTTGAAATAATCTCTGATAGTGGCTTGCGGTGTCTTTGCGTTCATCGAGCTATTTTTAGACTTGAAGCTGTCATTTTAATGCTTACATATCAAATAAAAATATAATTTTCAGCGTCTGTTTTTTAATACTTGGGAATCGAACTGATTTTGTATATGTGTAAATGTTCAAAATTAATGATGATAGTTTTCAAGAACATTTCTGATGTGCACTATTTAGAGCAATTCTGGATAAACGAGGTACCCAAAACTCACACCCTTATTGAGCTGCCTACTCCGAATCCTAATCCGAATTGTTACAACCGTAAGGTACATTTCCAACTTTGACTATGCCTCTCACTGAAAAACGTCAGGGTTGATCACATTCTATTCTTTCTCTCATGGAACAAAATTTACCATCGTGATTCTGTTACTGTGAAGACAATGGTAGAAATGTTGTGAGCTTAAGAAGACTTTTTAGGTGTCCCTTTTTTTCAATCGATTGCACATATAGTTATATGTATGTACTGATATAGACGTTTAGATATGCTAACGGTGTTGTAATGCAAAAGTTGTGAAACATTCCATTTAGTATCAGGAAGAAATATTTGTTAATATCATAAATAACGGCCAAAAATATATTATCTAGTTTCAAGAACAAATAACAGTCCCTTGCCCCTTTACACCAACCCCCTATTTTAAAGAAGCTTAGACAAAAACGAGAGTGAGTAATTTGAGAAATTGTAATGTGTCACAAACATAGGAGTTGGAGACATTTATGAATGCATTATTCTTAGCCTTAGACAACAATTAAATAACGTAGCACGAAGCTTTACAACAAGTAGTAAATGTCAAGTGAATACCGTATAATCTCCATTACATATCTCATATATTTCATTAGATCTTGCGATGTATAACTCATTTACTTTGTTCTACAACGAAATAGATTTAGTGAAAATTTAGTTTATGTTACAAATGTTTTTGGGGATATAACCCAGATGATAGCTGATTCTCAGATCTATTATCATTTTAGAATTGTCGAGATTCTTACCAAATCTCCTACCGGCTTTGAAAAGTCAAAAGTGGAATCACTCGGCTCAAATGTTTACGCCATGAACATAACCTGGACACCTACACAGACACAAGTGGGGTCCAATTCCTTTTGCTTTACTGCCATTAGCAAAGAGAAGTAAGTGATTACATTATTTCTTCTGTTTTTTAATGTTCCTCTACAGACCCTTTTCTCTGTCATCCTATTTTACTTCTATTCAATTCTTTGTAGTTTCCTTTAGTAAATGAAAGTCTTGTAAAATAATCAGACCTAAAGTTAACCCAGAGAGTATTAATCAGACAACTCTTGAAATCCAATGAGTATCATTCTTAAATAAGCATTGTAAGACTAACCAACTGAAGCAATCTTGCATCTTTTCTATATTTTTCCTACAATTGAAAGATTTGGTATTATGGTGATTATCATTGTTTTCTTTGGAAACCCCATTCAAGCTGGAAAGGCAAAACAGTAATTCTACTGCTCTGTGCTTTTGATTATATCTCGACAGACTTGCCCAATTTTTTAGAAAATTTCTAATTTTTACTCAAGTTTCATGGGAAGTATTTTCAAAGATAATTTTTCAACTATGGGTATATGACGTATCTGTATACAACGTAAATGCCTTCACGCAATTTTCCTTTGCGTTGGCAGGAGGGGGAGCTACAAGATCATGGGGATTGATCCAAATATCCACAAACGTCGAAGAATGCACAATATTTTTAAAAAAATTGATGCTAATTTTGGCGATTTTTCAAGGAATTTGAAAAAGTATAATGTTATAACAACATGTATCTATTCAGCATTTTGCTTAATCGAGTTCCATCTATGATCAAGAAGAATCGATGCGTTACCAATGCATATATCCCATTTAAGTCGTAGGCCATTTGGAACAATGTTCAACTGTTCACAAACTGATAGAAAGATAAATGGTTCAGGCTCTTATAAGTTGAGTCTGCTACCTTGAAGAGAGTGTGATAGTATCCAAAACCATATCCAGTAGCAACTGATGCAGTAAAATCCACTTCTGAAATATGTACAGAAAAAACTCAAACAGATAAGAAGACATGAGGTTAAAAACTTTATGCTTTCAAATAAAAACACTGGCTTTTGCTCGGGGAGAGCTTTCCGGAACTTGCATTCGTTCGTCTGGCACTGCACAGAAGCCTGGCCGGGATATTCCTGGGAAAGAGTTCTATTTACATAAATTTAAAAATACGGACGGGAATAAATCCATGCTCTTACAGAATTATCATGATTTCTAAGCATATTCTACAAAGGGTTCCTAAAGGGTTTGGCGTAATTACACTTCATTGGTGGTAAACAACAAAATAGCCATCCAGTCAAGAGGACTCGTCTTGAGAATCCCACTACATCTAATAACGT
>JAAAKL020002849.1:4488-24695 GCA_010016065.2 Carybdea cf. marsupialis auct. non (Linnaeus, 1758) | reverse complement strand
ATTCGAGCTAGATGTCCTGCCCACTGGCCTTTTGCTTTTTCTGCTTTCATGATGATGTCTTCCACTTTTGTTCGTGCATGATGTACGTAGCAGATAAAAAATGTTGCGATTATCGTTATCTTCAGAGATTGTAAAATGTTTTGTGGAAGATTGCGTTTCGAGATCCATAGGAAAAGATACAGTCCTCATGTTTGCGAGTGTTGGATTGGTATCTTCTTCTACAATATATTGGACAGCTTACAGTGCCTAAGGAACCGTAATTTAAGACAATAACCGCCACACATATTGAAATTTAGTAATCAAGACCATATGAAAACCGATGAGGTTTTGTAGAACTCAATACCTACCTCTACACCGGTAGCCTCCAAACATTGGATTAAAACAAGGCATGTTCTTCAAATGGACGACAGCCGATGTGCTCACACT
Organism: Carybdea cf. marsupialis auct. non (Linnaeus, 1758); assembly: GCA_010016065.2. NCBI lineage: Eukaryota > Metazoa > Cnidaria > Cubozoa > Carybdeida > Carybdeidae > Carybdea > Carybdea cf. marsupialis auct. non (Linnaeus, 1758). The sequence goes on along the minus strand of JAAAKL020002849.1, from coordinate 24,269 downwards.
GTATTCAAATTAAAACCAAGCAACTGATGAGGTAAGAAAGGTCGAGCAAGTGCTACAAGGAAAGGAACCTTTAAGCAAGACTTGTTAAGCGTGTTGACATGGGAACACAGAGAAAGTCTTATGCAGAGTTAACAAATAGGAAGCGGTTTGCTATACAATGCTCAGACATGGATTGGAGAATCTAACTCTAAGCCCAAGTAATCTATACGTAGTTGCAGAATACCAGACCCAATGAACCGCGGACTGGGCCATGTCCCCCCACTTTTAGTCAATGTATTGGTACATATAAATCAAAGAAGTAAACTTTGCTCGTGTAGACAATGGCATCCCCTTCCGCACATACACACACATACTTTGAAACTCGTTGTTATGATTCTTGGAAGTGCACAATTTTACTAGTAAAAAGTACACAAGAGTCAAACTCCAAAATTATTAGGTTTATTTTAGTTTAATTCCGGTTGGTTCTAGTGTAGCTATTGCAAAAAATTGTTACTTTCATCCAGATATGATGAAGCTACCTATCATAGCTTTGAACACAAGTTAGTTCAGTTATTCACTTGTACACTTAAGCTGTTTGGTGACAGGATGTCATTCTTTAAAGCATGTAACCCCTATTTTGCCTTACAATCTTCAAAATTTTATGGAGAGGACCTTCAAACCACTGAAAAACCTTCAAACCTTTCACATTTTTATGCATATCTTCCCTTAGAAGTTACTATGTTTGCCAGTGATCATATCAAATGAAGAAATATTTTGCGTACTCCAATCATAAAATCCTGTTTTATCGCAACTGGAGTCATGGTTAGATGGCAACGACCTGGGCGTACTATGTGCGCTTCGAGATAGTAGCCAAGGAGAGGGGTGGGGAGGCCCTCCACACACTCGCCTTGCATGTAGAAAATTTACATGACTTGGTACATACAGTTTCACATCGGAATATTTACGTTGTTTTCCTGTAAAAACGTCTTGGCCCCACCCTCTACCTCCTGAATTTGTCCTAGCTACGGGCCTTTGTTGTCTTTAGCTTCAATTATGTCAGTTTTTGATATTTTGACAATGTAAGAGAGATTGAAAGGCTGACGAGAAACCATATGTGCGATTTTGGAAACCTACGTTATGTCTCTTCAAATGAGGTGATGTCAAAAGTTGGTAATGACATTTTATTGCCTATCTGTTTTGCTGCAAAAGATCACTAGATGTTAGAGAATTCGGCTTCTAGAAAATTTGACATTCGTTATACGTCACTTATCAGGAAATTTGACCATCTGCTTCCATTTGTAACATTTCTAGAGTAAAAGGACTTTTTAAGGCAAGGTAACCTTTCGTTGGGCAAAATAGGGGACACTGACCTTTACCCCTCTCCCTAAGCGAATTGACTGTACCCTGATCCATTTATTATAATTTTTGATGCCATATAAATAAAGGATGTCTTTGACGTTTCAAAATCGTATCTGGATATTCTGGGAATGTGATACGTATTGTTTGACTTGTCTTTGTATTGTCATGCTGGCACAATAAGATTGACTTCACACCAAGATCCTAACAGTTAGAATTGCTTGGGGAAAATGATGTCATCAAGTGTAAGATTGAGTATGTCATCATCAGTTACACCCAGTCGTTGGACGACTCTTTGTGGCATCCATGCAGAATCCTTTCCATCGTTGTCTACACCGAGCTCACCTGATGACCTCGACATAGGACAAGCCAAAAACACTGCCAATCAGGATTCCGTTACTACGCCCATCTGTTCTGGCAATGCGTCCCACGAAGGCGATTTTGTGATGGTCAATGTCACTAAGTAGCGTGTTTCCCTCCAACATCTGGTTAACATAGTCGTTTGTTTTTCGCTCAAACTAGCTACGGAGCATATGCAAGTAGCACCAGTATTCGAATGCTTGGATTCTTTCTCCATCTGTTTGCTTAGTGGCGCAAAATTTGCTACCATAATTAACATTTGATAAAACCAGACTTTTTAAACTCCTCAATTTCGTTAAGATGGTAATGGACATGTCCTTCTAGATGCTGGTCAGTTAAGTTACAGCCTTTCTTGCAATGACTAATCTTCTTCTTATTTCTTATTAGCGATTGTTATTGTCTGTAAATAGTGCTCCCATGTAACAGAACACATGGACGCTCTCATTGCCAATGACTAAATCTTGATTGTCATGAATGCCATTCGAGATGATCTTCATTACCTTAGTCTTATTAACATTTAATTGTTAACCAGCTGCTTTGCTAGCTTCTTCTACTTTTGTGGTAATGTCATGTATTGAACTAGCTAATAGTAACACATCGTCAGCATAGCGGAGGTTGGTTGGTTGGCTGGTTATTATCCACCAATTTGGACAGATCAAAAAAAGTTTCCTAATGCATTTCTCATTGTCTGCTCTGCATATAAACTAAATAGTTGGGGTAATAGGATACAACCTTGACGTATACCTTGACCGATATCAAAATAGTCAGTATTTCCATGTTGATGAATATGTTCGAAATGTTGCTGTCTAGTGCTCATAAAGGCTTCTATTTAGAGCGACGATTGAAACAGTATACGCATATTTATTATAATTTCCCACAATGCTTTTTGTATCACAGGGTCAAAAGCTTTACGATAGCCAATAAAGCAAAGATAAAATATTTCCCTCTTCCTTTGCATTTTTCAATAAGCTGTTTCAAGATTAAAAGCTGGTCCCTTGTACCTTTGCCAAGCATGAAACTATACTGTTCCTAGGCAATTTCTTTGCTGAGTTTTTCTCTCATTCGGTCATTCATTATTTTCAATAAACGTTTGGTACACTGGCTGATTGGAGCAATGGTACGGTTATTTGTGCACTGCAGAATGTCTCCAGTGGCGGGTCGTGCCTGCAAATTCTGGGTGTTCACTTCATTTTCACGTGACAGAAAATGTATATACTTTGGTAGTTTTATAAATTTACAATGTTAGTAGGAGTAAGGAGGCTCGTGGCTGTGGGGAGGGGGCACTGGGACATTGCCTCCAATTGTCAGGTTTGTAGGGAAATGGTCCACTCGAGAACAATTTGAACGAGTATTAGTGTCAAAGTCAGTGTCCTATTGTTACTCGATTTCTGGTAATTGATTATTTATCGACTCTGTATCCGATTACAGGTGTATTTGTCGGTTAGTTCCCTCTTGCATGATAGAAGTTATTTCAAAATACAGAAATGTCTCACGTATCTTTTCATTCAGAAAAGTCAAGTTGGGGACCATGTGGTACTAGCATCACTGATATCTTACCTTTGTTGCATAATTTATAAGGACCTGGCCTACCCGTTGCGTAGGTTATGTTGATTTCCTCCTTGTACGTTAGCTGGGTGCCAAACAAATTTGGAACACCTTGGCTTCGGTCAGTCGCCTGATGAGCCTTAAATCCGTGCCCAGTCAAAATCTACTAGAGTTTCTGCTACAAAAGGTTGTGCCAGAACACCCTAGGTACTACAAAAGGCGGATCGGAATAAATTATGGTGTCCATGTAATCTATAAGTCACTAGTGCCAGCCCCTCCATGTATATAAGCGTAAAACAAGAAAGTGTAGGGGAGATTTGTACGAAGAGGAGTTGTAATTAAGGCGTTCTTTAAATTGATCAAGATATACAGATGTTCTCGTATTTAGAACTCAGTGAAAGCAACCAATCTGGTTATTGAGTACACTACTCCATTGGCGCATACACTACACAACTGTTTTCTTTAAAGTAGGGATTCGGAGGAGAAAAAACAGACTTCAACAAGAAGATAATTAGGATAATGCGGAAAACCGACATGTCTAAACCCAACAAAATAGGTATGAATTTTTGGGTGTTCCAGACACGACCTGCACATATGGACGAACCGCCACTGAGTGTCTCCTTCCTTTACAATAGGAATAAATACTAAGACTGTCTATTCTGTAGCCCAAGTGCCTTTGGTCCAACTATTACAACAAGGTTTATGTAAGAAGGTTGAAATATTTTCCTCACCATGTTTCATTAGTTCACCTGAAATATCATCAACTCCATTTTTCATGTAATATTTTGTTGTTTTCATTTTTGATGGTGTCCTGTTTTGGCTGAAGTTTATTGGTCAGTCTTTTAACTCCATTATATACGTCCTTCGGCGAGTTTATGATAGAGTTGTTTCCAAGTTTTTCACATTGTTCCTAAACTCTTTGGCAGCTGAATGGTTTTGATGCTCTTCACTGATTTTCAGAGTTTCTTCAGAGAAAAACATTTTTTAAAGCTCATAAATCAGCATATAGTGCCTAGCCTATACACCAAAATGAAGCTGCGAAAGGTTTACAGCAGTTTGTCTTAAATATGATATGCTAATTTATGCTAGTTAGGCAAATTTTTCATTTTTCCATTATTCGAAGAAACTTTTAAAATTTTGTACTTTGAACCACAAGATGAACCTATAAATGACAAAGGAGAGGCTCGAAATTTTTAGCAAATATTATATATCTATTGAGCTTTGTGGTGTTGAAAGGAGATTGTGCTGAACTAAGATAGCTGCCAACTAGAACCTATTCTCCAAGACTATGAATTTCTTCCTTTTTTGAACCTAAAGTGATTGCTTCACCTCAAGTTGTAATAGCCTTCAAGAGAATCCCTATTTTCAACTTAACATAAAGAATACTGTCTAAGGGTATAGATAAGAGCATGGAGCCTTAGTACAAAGTTAAAAAATTAAAACCCTAAAATTGTATGGTTTTTCCCAAATTAAAATCCCATGTGTACTAGGTTTACCGTTAAAAACAATCGGTATCACTCCAAGGATGTTCCAAATCCTTGGAAACGAAGGCTAGAAGGGATTATTTACCCATGCATGGGAACACTACTTATGTACTGACCTTGTATGATAAACTTCAAAGCAATTCTTACATATATACTTGCAACACTTTGGGTAGTAGTTTACTGTTTTGATTTGCTTATACTTGCCTTGTGCATTCTTCTTGTATGCACAAACCACACATCTTCCTCGAAGTGTTTTTTTAGAGAAAAACGCTTTCCCTTGAGTCTACTGTCACCACTTAAAAGGAGCCTACCTACTCCTAACGCAACTTCTTCCTTATTTCCTTGCTTGCTCTGCCAATAGGGCTGAGAAAGTTTATAAGCAAGGTACATAAGAAATTTCTTACGTGCCTGCCTCCTAGTGGCAAGCAATGGATTCTTGGCCAAGTCTAATGTCATAGCATTGATGATGGACAAGTCTACAAGCCTAAAAAATACTTCAACCACTTCACGGGTTTTCTTGAGTCAATAATACAACAGATTGATCACATCAACACCATTCATATGCTGGTTGTAATCATGTTGGCATCATGACTGCTTCCTGATTATGTTTAGATGGAACATTGACCATTTCATTACCATGAAAAGAAGACAGTGCATGTACTATGCATATATCCCATATATATCTCTTTTATCAAACCAATTAACTGCAGATATATTTCCAGGTTTTCTTAACTTAGCCCTCTTTTCATTTTCATTTTACTCACTAAGTCCTTGGGAAATACAACCCTATTTGACCTAACGGTCAGGTCAGGTCAGGTCATTCCCTTAGCCTGCCGGCCGCTGGGGCACTCCCTGTCCAATCTGCTACATCATCAGTCCATATCCTCCTAGGCCGTCTCCTTCCTCGTCCTCCAGCCACTATACCAAGCATAACCACATTTGCTAGGGTCCCTTTTCTCCTTGTTGTATGTCCGAACCTTTGTAGTTTCCTTCTACGTGCCACTTCAAGCAAAGGTTCGAAATTTCCTGCGACATTCCTTACGCGATGGTTCACTTCATCATTGGTTATTCTCTGTGTCCATGTTATGCCTAGTATTCGCCTGTGACACCTCATCTCAAAGGCTGATATTCTTTTCTCCATTCTCTCATTTTTAGTAAATTGCAGAATTATATTTTTCTTAATCCTTCCCAAATCACTAGAAACTTAAGGTTGGAGATCAAGCCAGGATATAAAGGTCAGCAATAGACACTGTCTAGTTTGATGTTATATGGTAGTAGTAGTAGTAGTAGTGTGGCAAATCAAAAGACTCGATTTTCTAGCTTGGCCTCACTATTACTCCACATTACATGTTTTCTTGATCAAGTGTAAAAGCCCATGTTGGTTGGGCTTAAGGTTTAAAAGAATACTGACTTCTGATATTATCTTTGCTCAGCACAACCTAGGTTGAAATGGGCCTTAATTTATTGTTTTGGTTTTTTAGTTTTATAATCTTGCTTCAATTATCTTGATGACATAAGGAAGGCAACAAAAGCTTTCCAGTAACTTGCATATTTCGAATCTGCAAAATCAACTTGCTGTACAAGATGTGAAAGTTCTTGAGTGACACATGCATTTTGCCAAATGTTTTCTCCAGACAGTTTCAGAAAGAATCTATCCTTTATATATAAAGGTAGTTTAATGACTGTCATGGAAACTAGCATTTGTATGAGTGACACATTGTCAGTCATGTTATTCAAAAATAAAAAATACCTATCAAACAAAAACGTTTGTTGTTGTACTTATTCACATGTTGCTATGAGAGTGAGAATATAGCTTTTACATCAAAGAAATTGGAGGCTGAGAAGAGCAACACTTGCAGCCTGTTATAATCAAACATAGCAAAGTATTGAAAGTTTTGCTTTATTGTGTTTGCATAACTGACTTTACAAAATGCAACTCAGTGGTCAACCAACATATGATTGAAAACCAGGCTTGTGCAAACACCTACTCTCTGGTCTGTAATAGATGGTGGTGGTAGTGGTGGTGGTGGGGGGGATGGAATAGTAGGGGGTTGCAAACACCTATCAAGAGACTTCTTCGAGGGTATTTGCAAAAAGGCATTATCTATTTTATCTTGCTATTTTGGAAGCTGCATTTACCAAATTAAAGAAACCTGTACTCATTTGCAACCAACATATTGTTCAGTGATACACATGAGTAACAATATACCCCTCATACAGATATTATTTGCAACAGCATTTCCTATAAATTGTTTTTGAAACGGTTCCATCTTCACTGTATATCACCACTGTGACCTGTTTCTAGCAAAGTTGTTTGTTAAGATAAGTTCGCTAGCCAATGCAATTTTTCACTATTATTAATAACAATGAACAATTTTGGAGTTTCAGATATGAAAGTGTGAACTAATGTATATATCTCTTGCACGGTAATAAGACAAAATAAAAATCAGGCCCACAGACACTGTGAACTATATATGCAATGAGGATAAGTGGCAATACATTAAAATTCTAAATTGAATAAAAGAGTTCAAAAATAAGTCTTTAGAATATAAAATAATTTACATTGGATTACTTAATATAAACCACCCTACAATTTTGAATGGCAGGGATAGTATAGATAGGATAACAGGTTCAATTGAACTTGTTTCCATAACAGTCCTTTTATAAGAAGTGTATGGATTTTTTTATAACATTATGTAAATGATTAAAATATTGATATGGGTTTTCTTCCCTTACTTTGAATTTGTTAAGAAATTTGTCTTTTTTGTGCCTTAAATAGTTAAGAATATCAACTGCTTTTCAACCTGACAATAAATTATTCACGATTTTAGGTTCCAGATATGAGATAACCTTCTGGCCTAAGAGTCTTTTTTGAAAGGGCACACAAAGCCTAGTTTTAGAGCTGTATGTATTTCTGTTCTGGTTTACTCGAAATATTGCCCGTGTCATGCACGTGACCTGTTTTCCTGATGAACTTAAAGGCAGTTGTTGCAGTGCACTGCTCAATGCTTTCTTTTGTGAACATCCCATTCATATCTCTAAAATCTTTGGTTTTCAAGGTTCAAGCAAAAGCAATTGCACTTATTTTTAGCAGTGTGGACCCTCCTATTAAATGTCTTTTTCAGAGGTGGGTACCAGGCATGACAAGCATAGTCAAAATGGGTTTGTCCTAAGGCATTGAAGAGTATCCTACACAGGGAGTAGTCAAGACAATCTTAACGTCTTCACAGAAATGTTATTTTTCCATTTATTTTGCCAATTACTTTTGTAGCCTTTGATTCACTGGATAGGTTTTCATGGAGCCTGCAGCTAAAGTAGGAGGTTACGTTGTTGTGTATTATTCATATCTCCCCTCAGATCACCAATTTTTCAATTGTAGCATATTAAGCAGCTTATCCACTAGGCCACAGTGGCTAAAGGTATTGAGTTACTTTGGAAAGAGTAAAAATATAAGTAAAGATAAAATCTATGTAATGATAGACAAAAAATTAAAGATCTCCAAAAAGATGGTGGTTGATACAGTTGAACCTGTCTATAGCGGACACCTGCACTTTTACCTGGTGTCTGCTATATAGAGGTTTTCAACTATATCTGCCAAAATTAATTGATCTTAATCAATTAATCCTGATTCATTAATCTGTCTAGTTTCACCAAGAAAAGAAGAACAAAAGGATACATTAATTCATAACAATGTTTTAAATCTCATATATAAACATCAATAATGAAGCGTTAGAAAGTTTAGGGGGATTCGAAAAAGTCACTTGTTCAATAAATACTTACTGTATCATGAACTTTGTTGGTTTTTATTCTTCAGACAACTCCGGGACCACGAAGCCATAGGGCTAGGGGGCTTAAATAGGAGTAAAATACAAAGGTCCACTATACACAGGTTAATTTTAAGGCAAATGTTCACACGGTTCCCAGAAAATGTGTTCGCTATAAAACTGTCTGCTATAAAGAGGTATTTCAATGAGAGTTTGACCATGATTCCACCCATTCATAGAAAATGAGTCCGCTGTTACCAGGTGTCTGCTATATAGCATGCCTGCTATAGACAGGTTTGACTGTATTAGATTTGAAGTCTCAAGGTCATAAGTAAGAGCAAAGCAAGTCTGTAGACAGAGAGTTCCAGATTGTGAGAGTCGTAGGGAAGAAACTATTAGCATTGAAATTTCTGTTTATTTTAGGAATAAAAGCAGAAAGGTCATGAATAAATTCAGCATAAAATTTCTGACATGGGATTCTTCACACCATTGCATCAAGGTTATGATTACACATTCTAGCTGTTCTTTTGCTTGGTTTCAAGCCCATTAGGAGCAAAGCTGCAATAATAGTTTCAGATCTGGCCAAGGTGTCTGGAGGGTGGAGACTATCAGTGTGATACTACCCACAATATCCATGTGTATCATTGGAGTATTTTGCACTTCTTGGTATTTAAACAGATTGTTGGTACTACAGAGTTTGAAATACACAAGGAAAATTTAATTTTGTGAAGGTTTTCAATCAGTTGTTTTAAAGACACTACATCAATACTAACATTAGCTGATATTAGGATAGATTTTATACAAATTTTTAAAAGAGCATAGGTTACAATGAAAACAATATCACACATGGTCACATGGCTATATGAAAATAAGTAAGAACATGTAGTTACAATTGTATTAAGTGTTAATGGTAGGAGATAGAAGACAATAGAGGCATCAAAGGATAATGAAATCAAGACTAAATAGCTTACTTACTGATACAAAGAAAGACCAAAAACAAGTTCTTTCTGCTGTCAAAGTGATGGCTGCAGCTTCAAAAACCTGAAGGTAAAATTCAGACTGAGCTCTATGAAAGATTCTGACTGAGCTACAAATAAAGTACAATGGCTGAAACAAACTTCTCCGGTCTATATTACTTAACTTGACAAGCACAGTTAGGCAGATTACATGTCAATGTCTTACACTCCCTTACAGCAGCTGGAATATGTTTTGCTATGCTCTGTTCCTATTGTTGGGTAATTCTACCAATGTGTCCCTGCTGCAGCCACATATAGATAAATATAAAACATTACTTACCTGGGGAGCAGATCCTTCTTGGAACAAGGAATGGAACCTTAATCTGAGGAGCAGAAAAGAGATACTTCAGTGATGCCACTTGATTTGCCATTGAGTATTCTAATAATACTACAAGTAGAAAATATGGTGTTTTTTACAGTTATCAGCACAGAAGATACAAGGTTTTGCAAAACACTACAAAATCATATGTTTTTGCATTCATTTTCTGATTTTTAGATTATGCTTTCTGAATTTTAAGATCGTAGGATTATATGATCCTATCCAAAGGATGAAAACCCAAGGATCTGACATAAAACCCACATTAAATAAAAGCTTTATCAAAATCCATTAAGTGTAGATTTTCAAATTTAAGAAACCACTCAATGTTCAAATGCCCATGATATCAGATTGCTAAAAGTGACCATGTTTATGTTTTCAAGAATGGTTTCTCTTATAGTTTTAAACATGTGGTAACAATTTGAAATAAATATAGGAACCCCCAGACCAAGCTCCAGTTGAGCTTCACTTGAATGACCCCAAAAGGTTATATGTTCTACTGATTTTTATATAAAAGGTTCCTAATTTAAAACTGCTTAGAGCAGGTTTAAATAATCTTGTAGTTTGTTTACACCTGATTAAATAAAGCAATTTCACAATTTCACAGAGTAACTATAGGTTAGAGTTTACCATCATAAAGTGAAGGTGAGAATGACTGAGGTTACCTAAGTGATGAGAATAGTCAAATGGTTGTTGCTCTTATTTTGGCTGTTGGTGTACAGCTAGTATTGGACATTGTTGAAAGATGTGAATGTAATATTACATGACGTGATGCATATCCTTGCTGTGCCAGATACTGTATTGACTGTCCATTACAAAATATGTCTGTAGTTAACTATTTACCCTTGAGGGAGCAGTCGGTCTTATCCTTGTTTATAATGTGGTAGTGTGTAACCTAATAGCAAGTTGTTCTAGGTGTCCATTTGATAGAGCACAGATCAAGTCAGTATCTTAATGCTAAAGAGCTTGTTGTTTAAGAAGAATATCTTAGTTTAGCCTTAACGAGGAAGATTTTCTGTTATAGCTTTTGATAAAAAGAGTAAAAAAAGTAAGGGGGACGCTGGGCTAAATGACATTTGCTAGGACCTATGATGTTATACACCATGAAACAGTTGGGGCCAGATCGAGCAGTGGGGTATGTTGAGTTACTGTTTTCTTCAAAAGTATCTAGTGGCCAATTTTCCAAGTGCATTCGGACGTCAAATCTAAACATATATTGTGACATATATGTTTTAGAACGAGGAGGGGATATGTTAATCCCATATCATACCTACTGTTGGCTTGGATAAGGTCAGGAGTTGAAATGTACAATAAATAATGAAAAGCCCAAACGTTCTGCTTGTGTGTACATACTAACTGTGTGGCTATTACATGTTAGTTTTAGTAGTACTTTAGTGACAATTGCAGATGCAAAAGCTACTTCAGTAGGCTCTATCCAAGATTATCAACAACCCTACTTTTTTTTTTGAATGAACAAGTTATGGTACAATTTTCAAAATTTATGCCATTCACCCCTTTTATTTGGAATTTGATTTCATTTTTCAATAAAGAAATTAACCATTTAAATTTTAAGGAGCTCTTGTATGCTCTTTTCTGTATTTTGTAACTGCCTTAACAAAGTTAAGTGTTCTTTGCCTTTTCTACTTTGGGTATACTTAACTGTGTGACCTTTTAAACTGGCTACCCCTTTTGATGGACTCCTTTCCTCTATGTATACTTGTCCAACGTTAGCAAGGAAGTAAAAATTCATTCAATGTCTCTGTTTTTGGTCGCGCAGCCTTTTAGTTGAAGGTGGGATTGGAGGGGGGCTGGGTCAAAAGTACCATTGAAATGCAGTGATATGTATGTACTGCTTTGGGCCATGCCCACCCTTGCTTATCCCATTGTACCATTTTCTACTGAAAAGCGCACTATCTTTGATCAGTGAATGTATCTTTTTACTTTACGTGTACTATAGTTTTCCACCTAAGTGCCTACCATTTTGGGAACTTGCGATCTTGAATAAAATTAGGAACTGCATAGAAAAATGAATTGTAAGCAGCATCTCGACAGCAAGATGTGAAACGTTCTGACAAGACATATAAAACAGACTCCCAAATCGACCCCTACGTTTATTCAACAACTTACTGCTACTTTACTTTAAGGTACTACTTTAAGGTACCTCCTTCCATGGTGGGTTGCTTTTGTTTTGTTTCTCATCTGAGTATTGAAAATGGTAACAAGGATAAGAAGCCATTATTGATAGCAGATGGGAAAGAGCAAAATCCAACAAACATTTAATGATCGAAACAACTGAAAGTTATTCACTGGTGGCCTTGAAAGTTGTTTAAGACTTAAAACAGGTCCCCAAGCTCACCAAAAGTAAAAACGTGCTAGCATGAAAGAAAAGATAAAGAAAAGGATATTGGTACTGTAACATTATGTACACCCAACTTTGGGTAAATTCCATCCAACATATCCACAAGCACTTATATATTGTATTTATTTACACACAACTATATTTCAATTGATTTTTTATATCTAAAGATATAAAAGATGTGGGAAACTGGTACAAGACCCGTGAACAAAAACCCCTCCAGATTTTTTAAAAAAAAGCCTTTCCTTTCAAAGAAATTTATGATCCCTCGATTGTTTGTCTGCTTTTTTCACAGAGGCTCAAAGATTCATTCGTATGGTGCAAGGTACCAAGTATTCAAATTTTGTTACCAAGCCCAGTTGAATAGGCAAGAAACGTGGTAAATACGCAAACCATTCGTATCAGAGGGGTATAGTCAAGTCCGAGAAACGTATGACAGAGGAAAGGTTATGATAAGATGCCCCATGATCCCATTCTTACTCAATACAAAGTTTTGTTTTTTTTGCGTGGTAGTAAATCCACTTAAATATTCTTAAATCGAGTCCCATTCATTGTTCGTGGTCGTTATTTATCATTTGATGGATTGGCTGATGGTATTGAATGGAGTTGTACAAAGTCACCCCAAATTTCTTTGCCTCCTAAACCATGGGTTTGTTTGAATAGATATGAGATCCTTTTGATGTTTTCATTTTGTATCAAAATTTCATTCAGGTTAGCGAGATTTGTGTAGTCGATGTACAGATAATCTAGTAACTATTAATATTCAAAAATGGGTAAAATTTATTTCGTTGTTCTTAGCTTCAATGTAAAATATAAGACGTATTTACACAAACAAGAAACCTACCGATCTAGGCGTACGGGACATGTGCAACTTAAGGAGGCACAACTTTTTTAATCCGAACTTAAGATCTGAAAGATTCAGGGAAATTTAAACTGGGCAGTTTCAAGTTGGTTTTATCTTTAGCAAAATAGCTGAAGGGTGGTATTTCGGACATTTATTGCCTATATTTTGCCCTAACATTTCCGTCCGAATCCCGAATTTTCAGGAAGGGGGTAACGTACCCCCTGTGACTCCGTATCCTACGCTTATGCCTACAGAAGACAACACTTTACTTCCTTTATATAACGTGTCAGTCTTGTCACAGACAGACTTGTGGTAATAGCTTTAAGATATGAACAAAAGATAAAGTGGATTTTATATTCATACAAGATTGAAGTTATTGCGTGAAACGTTTTGATTGGTTGAGACATACTGACGTACTTGGAAACTAAAGGAAGCTGACATCTATTACGAACTCTTTCTAGCGGCAAAGTTCTGGATCTTGTCTCTTAATAAAAATAGCCTCCAGGACAAGCAGATGGAGATCAGATCTAGCCTGATGCATAACAGAAAACATAGATATAAAAACGTCACTTACGCATTCACGATTATACTTATCATGTAAGGTTCTGATGAGCATCATACGAAAAATGCTTTTCAACCTAACGACATGTCATAAAGATCATTGATGGCTGTCTGAAGACTGGGTATCACAAACTCTACGGGCTCACACCAAGAAGGTTACCATCTTCTAGCGGCAATCTGGTTAGACAAATTAGTTATGGCAAAGCTCAAATGTGTTAGTACGATAGGAAGGGGTTGCGTGGGCTCAAAAATTGTGGAGTTTGCTCTTTCATTGTAGAGGCTTAAACGTTTAGGAGTAGAGATGGAAATCGAACTTATGATACCGATGCAATAACGTTAAGGTATTGTTTACCTGTTGCAGTGTAATTGCTGTGGCATGCAGTACGTAGGGAGCACGAAAACTGCGTTCAGAACAATGTTCGATAATTTTATATCACAGTTTCGGAAGTATGTGAAGCAGAAAGCAGAAAATGTACAAATAACGTTTCCCCGAGTTTGTATTTTTGAACACTTTACTCAAGAAAGACATAACCAAATGGAAGATTGGTCTCTATTTTTTGATAGATCAACATGATAATGAGACCACATAGCACAAACTCATTCAAGTCTTTGTTTCTAAAAATAGATATTACATCGCTCGAGATCTGAAAAACCGGGCAAGAATTGACTTCAAAACAAAGCAATCGTGCACAGTCAGTTAATTTATCTTCTTGTGTGTTGAATATTCTTTAAGATTCAAAGTTTCATAGCTATGTTCTACGAACACCGCTGCTTCGGTAAGTGTGTCAGTGACTCAGGACAATTTGATCGGGATGAAATGAAAGAAGGGTTTTCTTTCATCGCTTTTCCATAGCCAGGCAGAAACCACAGAAATGCACTGGGTTAAAGCTTATTCTCGTGAGGGCTGTACGGAGCTGAATGTCAACCAACATACCAAATATCCTAACCCTACCCAGATAATTTTGTGGTTGCTCAGATCTTTCTTCAGTAGTGGAATCATATTGAAACTTGCCACAGCCGATCTGCTGATGTGCATGTTTCTGTGTACATTACATTTACTATGCAGAGAATCCTTGTCTCTGTTATCTGTTCATCAATACACTACTTGTTTCACTCTTGCCCTTTACTGCTCTGGTATTGTGTAGCAATGGAGGATTTTCTCGGCTTTTGAATGCCATTGATTTATATTTAACTCAGTAACAAAGAGATACTTTATAATATTGGGAGGCTGAAACGCTCACCACGGCCTTATTTTTCTCCTTTCTTTTCAATTTCGACTAAAAGATTCCCCAAAAGAAGGCGATCGCCTACAGAGCAATCTCAACCTCCAACCAAGACTAAGAAGCTGAGGATAGCTGCTAGCTCGTCGATCTGAGTTTCTGTGAGTGTGGACACTCCTTCTGATTTCGACAGCTGAAGGCAACGCAGATATCATACACGTGGAGGTGGAACATTCAAAAGGCACACATTGTATCTACAGCTTAGTTACAGTTAGCACAACAGCTTCAACCTTGCCCACTCAAATCTCCTTGCGTATTGCGTCATCGCTAATGTGACGTCACACCACAATAAATAGGTTTGTGCTATTGAGACTGAAGGAGTCATTTTGGCAACATAAACTTAACGTGTTTGCCCCCGATCGTCGCAATGAAAGGGAAGTCCCTTTGGTTGCGTAACACTATAAGCGCTGGACAGTGGGATATTTTCTCTGGCGCTGGTTACCTCACGTTTTATCGTGTGGCAAACAGGGGATATCTCCTGTTGTGGCTATTCGAGTCTCACTTTAGAAACGAGGCATCGATGGGTGAAATACAGCATAAGAGAAATCTCACTGTTGAAGATTCCACGTGCAAATACCTTGCGCACGTCTTTATTTTAAGAATGAAAAATAGATTGTTTATACTAATCATTGTAAAAATCGTAAGGAATATAAATTCCCACCACCTTTGTAGAAGAAGCATTTTTAGACCTAAGGTATAAAACGTGGCTCCGTAGCTCCAACTTACACTTTGTCACGGCCTGAATAAGGAAAGATATTTCCGAAAGCTTGCGAAAGCACTTTTAGCTGATTTGTTTTAATAGATCCCGAGTTATCAAAACAACCAGATACGTAATATTTATTTGTTTCGCTTTATGTTTCATCAATGCTATTTCCAAATGTTAGTACTCAGGGAGACACACTGGCGATCATGAAATACTCGATAAACATGAATGCATATAGTGCTGGCGTTGATCGATCCTAGAACAAATGTACTAAACAGTGCAATGCGGGAAGTCAATCCCAAATTCTCGCCACCAACAGCAACCAATTGTTTTCTTTGTTTCGCTCTACGCCTCGTCAGTGCCATTTCCATATGCAACGTCTCAGGCAGACACACGAGCAATGATGGGATACATAATCTTCCAGTAAATTTCTTATGCATTCATGGTTATTGATAAGAGCATGTATTCCACGATTGCGATTGTGTCTTCGGTGTTTTCTGTGCGAGAGGAACTGTTCTTGATCCCCACCAGCACCGTATACATTCATGTTTATGTGAAACTAAATGAATTTAAACTGTTGAAATATTCACAATAAGATGTAAAGAATTTCTCGAAGTCACTGAAGGGAAAGCAAATTTATGGATTTGTGACTCTTAGCCGAACTGATCAGAATCTTCCGTCAAATGATGTCACGCTAATGTTAATTCAAGGCCCCCTGTTGGCATCCGTCTTAACTTTGAAAAATCATGTCATAGCTCGGTTGTGAACTGTGCTAATAAAAAGAAAATGTATTCCCTGCTGCTCACATGATTAGTTCTCCTCCTCGAATTGATATCTTCATGGGCACGCCTGCTTTTGTGGATTTCAGAGGGCTGGATATGGAAAGCTGTCACCAGCATGTTGGAGGCCTTGTTTATCTTGTTCTAGATGGCCCCATCGCCATTGAAGGTTGATCAGTAATAGAGCTAAAAATGCTGAACTGTTGAGTGACCAAATAATGCAGTAACGTAATATGTAGTAGAACCTGAAAACTTTAACCGCTGACGTGACCATTTGATTAGTTAATTTTTATCTTGTTTTATTCCTCTTATTTATTGACGCTTGCACTTGCACTGAAAAGTTTGTTTTGGGAGGAAAATTTTGGAATGCTACAGCCTCGCAGAGACCCCAAAACATCATATATTTACATCCTTACACGTTGGCAAAGAACATTGCAGTAGCTGAAAGATCGATCAGCGTAATTATACAAACGTTTTCCACTGCTTTGCCTTGCCATTTAATTAGTTCTTTAGACAGAACCTTCACAGGTGTCGTACAAGTCTAGTGGTTTTAAGTAGTATCGTCATAAATATTATTATTTTAGGACGACATCTGAATAGATAAGGAGGTGATTACAAATCTCTTACGTCTTAGACACCATTTACTTCAGCTTGTCAAACAGCAATGCAGCCCTAAAAGCAATGGCAGAGAGGTCTGAGGACAGATTAAGATGCCAATGTTGAGTTATGTTTTTATAGGGGCATGCCGAGGATGTATATCAATGGTTTTATTTGACGACCTGATCATTCCAATCTTCTAGTCTTACCGACGAGATGGCAAAGGTATACCATCTCAATTTAGGGGCACAACGTTTCCTTCCCAATTTTTAGGCTTGAAATATTCAGACAAAGCTAAACTTACCAGTTTCAAGTTAGATTGTTCAGTAACAATCTTACTTTATGCCAGTATTCTGGACATTTATTACCTATTTTTGCTCGAATATCGGCGATCGTTCCTGCGAAAATTTGACTTTACAAACGTTGATGGAGCGCAGTGCCCTCCGCCTTCCACCGTCCTGTGCACCCATGGGTAAAAGTAACATTATGGTCGATCTTGGCAGGGCTGAGAAGTAAATTTCCCGAGTGAAAAGGTTGACAGGGTTGATCATGTTCTTTATAGAGTTGTTTTCTTGCCAATTATTATCAGGAGACACCTTTCATCTGTTTGGGACCAGTTCTTACCAAACACTCGGGATTGAAAAACCAATACACCAGGTTAAATGTCGTTATTTGCTCAAATATTAGATTTTGATAATGATTTCCAACTTTTACAGAAGTAGTATTCTGTTTACTGCTGCAAATATCCCTTGCGGTAATTTCTGCCCTCAAAATTTAAAATATTTTTCTTATTTCCCAGTTTTGAAACACTCGCTTTAAGATTAAGTTATGGAAACAATTTAACGGGGTTTGATGTTTTGCTATTTCCCGCCCCCCCCGAAATCCCCTGCAGTGAAATTTGCCGACCCCAAACTGCCATGAAACTCGCTTTACTAACCTGAAATACTTTTAGGTTGGCAATGGTTGGCGATGTATGATGTTCCTGGTTTTCCCTGATTCAAAATGCAGATCTGACCTAATAATAACGGTCTCTTAATTCATGCTTTGAAGCTGCGTCGGCCACTTGAGAAAAAGAGGCGGATAGTGGTACTTCCAAGTGTGAAGTTATAAGCAGAGATTTGAGAGAGGAGGGGCAACCTGAAACTGAACATCACAGTTTGGGTTGGAGTTAAAATTTTTGCAAGAGGAACATGCAGTCGAGGGAGGCAGTTCTTGTGAAGACCGGTGTTGAAGATCTGTCAGGCGTAAACGTACAAGCAGGGGGTTGCCTGTCCAGTCTCGGGCCAAAATAGGTCAGACCCCTTAGAAATTGCTTCATGCACCTGTACTATTAAGGTCTATTACGTCTTTTAACGTTAAGATTCCGAGAAAAGAACAAACAGGTAGGAGCACTTCCGCCAAGAAAAAGAAAAACATCCGCGGGCAACCACGAAGCTAAATTCGCATTAAGTAGACAATATCAAGCGTATATTCTACATTGTCGTTTTTACCCAAGCCAGACCTGCTGCAAGGTTTTGATATCCGATTATCTTATTTTCTTTCTTTACGTTTTTCCAGTTTGACTTGAGATTAATTTTTGTTTGAGTAGTGAGGTTCTCCTTTTGGAGGAGTCCATCTTTTACTCTTCTTTTCGTAGTCAACGATATTCGAGACTCGGTTATCTTTGCTGTTCCTTTGTATGCTGATTATACTGCCATGTATTACATTTGGATACTGGGTTCCAACTTCAGATCTAAATATAGATTGATCACTACTGTGCTGCAGAGTCGGATATAGCAGATGTCTTGAGCAGAATATAGGTTTCTCTCAACATTCCCATTATTATGTTTGGTCAAGGTTAAAAGGGATCGGGCCCTGTTTCTAGATACTTCATTTACTAATGTATGTAAAGTTAGCATAGCTCACTCACCCGTAAGATGAGTTACGTTTGCAGTTTTATGACTGTTTCTTTGTTGAGCTAGTATTATAACTTTCTAAGTCGACCATGTAAGAACTATTAGTGTATCATTAGCCTCTTGTGCCCCAAAATGCTAGAAGCATATCGTCGGTTGACTGCCGAACGTTCTCTCATTTGTGGTAGCCCTTGGCTTTTCTGTCGTCTCTAGAATTGCTGATGTCTGCCAAATGACAAGTCAAGCAGATGTAAGAAGTAGTTTTAACTGTTCTGACGCTCATAAAGAAACACCAGTGAAAACGTTGTTGATTTCAAGAAAACGCTTTCGATCTCGTTGATCTCCACATCATTTTTTCGCTGAAATATACGTTCGGACGCATACTTGCATGTTATCCGGCTTATCTTTGCTGACTGTAGGCTTGGACAGGTCTTATTGCCTCCAGCTATCATCAACATAGACTGCGATGCTTATCCAGGCAACTTACTTAATCCCTGGTTTTGTTTCCAGCCTCGTATTGATCTTAACCATTTCATCCCTAGCGTTTTTCCTGAACAACTTATCTAAAGCACACGTCACATGTCATGTGATGCACATCAAGCGATAAAATTGCTGTTATATTAATAAACAACTCAGACCATACTTTGAACTAGTAAATTGACTAACGTGAGTGTTTTTTAATAAGCGCCTGCAGCATGAAGACTCGAAGAGTTATGGTTGACTCAATAATTACAAGTTATGTTGGACAGAGTTGAGCAGCAAATGTAATGTTATTTAATTGTGTGTTACTCCTAGGGAATGGAAAATCACAGCGTACGTATACCTTATGAAAACATTTAGGATATTAGTTGAATAACCTCTTTTTTACTCGCCCTAATCCCCCCCCCCCCCCCCCCCCCCCCCCCCCACCCAAAAACACAACACAAATACGACAAAAGCCAGTCTCTCT